>PVJI01010945.1:0-58082 GCA_004026765.1 Micronycteris hirsuta | reverse complement strand
ATGTATGAGGCCAAGTACAAAAAGTGGAGTCAAAACATCAAAATAGAAAGCACATCAGTGAGCGTTCCAGTTATCCATTGCTGTGTGACAAAGCCTTGTGGTTTAAATGAACAATGACGTGTTATTTCCCATGATCCTGTGGGCTGAGTGGGACCAGCCAGGTGATTTTTCTGCTCTTTTAGCATCAGCTGAGATCACTCATTCAGCGGAACTGAGCTGGAAGGTCCAAGGCTTGGCCCACATATCTGGAGCTTTATTGTTCCTCCACATGGCCTCTCTTCATGGGCAGGCTGGGCTTCTTCCCAGCACGGTGGTCTCAGGGTGTAGGGGATTTCAGGACTTCTTCTGTGAAAGTTAGCTTCAAGAAAAAAGCAGAAGCCACCAGAACTCAACCCAGAACTAGCACTGCCTCATTTTTGTAAGCTTTTATTGGTCAAAACAAGTCAAAAGCCAACCCAGATTCAAGAACAGGAGAAACAAGATCCCATGGTGTGATGGCTGCCTGATGGGCTGACCAGCGTGCACATACCTGGAGAGAAGAAACTGGTGGTTGCCCTCTTCGGAGTGGGCTAGAAGCACTGATTTCCCCCCGGAGATCCACAAAACTCTTGGGGTCCCCTCCTTTCCTTTGCACCATTGCATGTGCATGCTATTGAAAAGTTGGGTTGGTGGCCTGTGATGAACTTTATATTCTGGAATTGTGAGACTCCCGAAGTCTTGAAAACCATTCTGAGTAGCATCCTGAGACCTGTATCCACAGAGCCTGTGTCCATTTTCCTGCCCAGTTCCGCAGGCCCAGCTGTCCAGCCGGGCCCCCTTGATGTTCCTAGACTGTTGTTGCACGTCAACGGGCCTCTGGGCTAATCCCAGAAAATGGGGCCATGGGGTGGCATTCTGCAGAATTTAGGGAATGTGATGCCGAAGAAGCCAAAGCTGCCCAGACTGACCAAATGTGTCCCTGGCCATGACATTGCCCCACCTTCCCAAAAGGAAAAGACATGGAGGATCGTGCATTTAAGTTACCTCTGGACCGTGAAAGCAAAAACAAAACATTTTTTGGAAATAATTTTACATTTAGAGAAGAGTTACAAAGGCAGCATGGAGAGTTCCCATAGACCCTTCACCCAGCTTCCTCTAACATGATCACCTTCCATAACGCCGGGCACTGTCCATACTAAGAAGGTAACCCTGGCACGTTCCTGGGAACTGAACTACAAGCTTATTCAGATGTCCCCAGCTTTCCCACTAATGGCCTTTCCTCCGCTCCAGGGTGCCACCCGGGTCCCACGTGACATTTAGCCATCATGTTTCCTTCGCCCCTTCCAATCTATGGCAGTCTCTCAGTCTTTCCTCAGCTTTCACGACCTTTACACATTTAAAGAGCAGCGGTCGGGTATTTTCGTAGAGGACCTCTCTAGTCTGGGGTTGGCGGATGTTTTCTCACAGGTAAACTGACGTTCTAGGATTTGAGAAGAATATTATAGAGGTTACATGTGTTTCTCATCGCATCGAATCAGGGGCGGGCGCCATCCACCTGTCTCATTATTCGTGAGGTTACCGGGGATGTTAACCGCAGTTAACGTGGCTTTTATGGGGTTTCTCCCCCACAAAGTTAGTACATTTTCCTTTCCATTCTCTGTCCCTTAGGGTCCAGTCCCCGCTCAAGGAGAGCGGAATTGAGCTTCTGGAGAGAGAAACTGCTGAGCTTTCAGAAATATGCAGCACACAAGGGCAGGGTTAAGGAGCAGGGAGGGCCTCGGGCCTGCCCACTGACTTGCTGGCGACCTGGGATGAGTCACTCAGTCTCTCAGATCCGGGATTTCCCTCCCTCTTGTAAAATCCGTGATGGCACGCCTGCCCCACAGCTGTGTCCTAGGAGCCTCCGGAGGTTGGGGCTGATAACACTTGGAGCTGCCGGAGTAGCGACCTGATGGGGGCCAAAGGGCTCCTGATCATAACAGCTGGGGTCCCGTTCCTGGTCTGCGAGCATTTCCTGACCCTGACGCCCCCCACCCCCACAGCCAGAGCACCCCCTAAAAGTATTGAGGCCATCACTATTTTTATGAAATGGTCTCATGTTATCAACATGATAACAAGGGATTGGTGTTAAACGAAATATGTCAGGGAAATATTTGTGTAAAGTGAAGCATTATTTTGTAAAGTGACTAAGTCCCCTGAATTGGCCTTTCTGTATAAAGTCACCCTTTACTTACTGGATCTGCTTAAACCCAGGATCTCCGGGAATTCCTTCCAAAGTACACAGTATCTCTGTGCAAATGCTTTTGATCAGACAGAGTGTGTTCTACATTGTTGGTGATGGATTACCTTAAAATTGTCAATTAGAGTAATTATTTCAATCCCTTGGAGGTTGATTTTGCTGGTGGAGAATCCTGGCCAACCTGTATTTCTTTTTTTTTTTTTTTTAAGATTTTATTTATTTATTTTTAGACAGAGGGAAGGAAGGGAGAAAAAGAGGGAGAGAAACATCAATGTGTGGTTGTCTCTCACGTGGCCCCCACTGGGGACCTGGCCTGCAACCAAGCATGTGCCCTGACTGGGAATCAAACCAGTGACACTTTGGTTCACAGCCGGTGCTCAATCCACTGAGCTACACCAGCCAGGGCCCAACCTGTATTTCTGACGCTTAACAGTGGTGAGAACTCAACCCCAGAAGGGTTATATTAGGTGATTTAAGCTAAGACGTGGCTGGTGAGCTATGTATTTCTGGGAGTGCTCTCGGGGTGGGTGTTTCTGCTGGAGTTGCGTGACTTTTTCCGTTTCTTTGGAAACCATGCCATTCGACCAGGGCTGCCATGACTGGGCACATAGGCTTGGCCCTGCACAATCAAGGACATCGGTCACGTGGGCTCCGGTGTAGACGGTGCCCCTGGAGCTCAGCAACATGGCAGCCCTGTCTGCCTCCTGCAGAGAGCCATGCCAAACTCACCGAATGCCACACCCCGGGTCCAGCCCCCGAAGGAGCCTAGAGCAGGGCAATGTGGAGCAGGGATGCTGTTTGGCCGAGACTTTGATGTTATCTCCAAATATAGCTCCACAGACAATCGCTGAGGTTCTGAAACAAGATGAAAGAAGCCCTTCATCTGCTCCCTTTCCTTGTGATGGGACCACACTGCCCAGCGATAAGGTAATAACACAGCTTATAAACCGTCTAACAGTCTGGAGAGTGAGACAATACCTGGGCTGTGCTGGGGAAAGGGTGTTCAGGTGTTTCTTTGTGATATGTAAAGAATTAAAATAGACAAGAGTTTTTAGTACACTTCTGGCATCTCTTCATTTTGTCTACAAAGATCCCCCAAAGTGGAAGTGGCCACCATCTCTCTCACTCGCAGAAAGGCTCCGGCCGGCAGACTGCCTCACTGCCCCAGCCTTCTCGTCCCCCACAGCCAACTTTGCCCCACTCTCTCTATTCCCAAATGCCTCCAATCCCTCCCATCAACCATGCCCCACACACACCACCCCCCATCCAGTCTGGAAGCTCTCCTTCTTTCTTCCCTGATTATCTAACTCAGTACTTTACTTCCAGGCTCAGTTCAGCCACATGGTCTTGGGGAGGCCCTTTCTGTCCCGAAATGCTCTAGGGCTGTCTCTTTGAAGAGGAAGCCACGCCCCTTCTGATCACAGCACTTTTCTATTGCCACACCCTTTCTCGTTAAAAGGGGTGCAACAGTGGACATGCATTATTTTTGCCAGTCCAGTGTCCACTCCCCTTTCGTCCGGGGAAGGATCAAATTTTCCCTTAGAGAACTACCTCTCTCCTTTGTCCCCTACCCCTGCCCTAGTCCAGAAAAACCCTGTGACCCCAGCCAATCAGCACGTTCCATTCCTCTGGTCACCTGTTTGGTTCTGGAGCTTTCAGTCACCATGTGGAAATGGTCCACCCGGGAGTGGAGCTGTGCTGGGGGGAAGCAGAGGGGAGAAAGAGCAGCAGAGTCGTGGACAGAGCAGAAACGGAGGTGGTGATGGCCGTGCCTGAGACCCTGAATGCAGCTGTACCTGAAGTCAGAATTTTCCTGTGAACCTTTCTGGGATTTAAGCCTCATTTGTTTTGTGGTATTTAAGCCTCGTGTTTGCTTTCTACCACTTGCAATATCAAGTTCTTTGCAGCTCGGGATTAGGTCTCATCTACCTGGACATGCTACTTACGGCAAGCGCAGTGCTTTGAAGGGACGTGGTGAGGGCTTCCTACGTGGTTATTGCTGATGTAGGGGGCAATATGCTGAACCAGACAATTCAAAGGGCGATATTTTCATTTTGTAAAAACAGAGCAACCACATTGGAGGGGGGTTTAACCTCTCACCTGGTGGTATGGAGGTCAGGGAGGTCGCTGGCAGCCTGGGGTGCTACTTTGTACTTCCCCACCCTCGGCCGCCACTCCTCCTCTGAATGACGGATTCTCAGTTAAGACTGAGGACTGTAAGTTCGGGCAGCCTGGCTTTGAATCTGCATTCGGCTGCGTATAAGACCTGTGTCCTTGGACAAGGTACTAGTCTTTCTAATCTTCAGTTCCTCAAATGGAAAATGGAAAAACTAATAGTACCTCTCTTGGGTCATCACGTTGATTAAATTAGCTGTGCCTCCTAGGTAGAAAGGGCTGACTTAGTGTTATTATTATAATTCTTGAAACGCCAACATCTTCTCCCATCCGAGCCCATTAGCCTTCCCCTGTGGCCTTCTAGGTGGGACTTTGGGGCCGGGCCAACCTGCATGGAGAGGGACAAGAACAGTGTGAGAGTTGGGAGAGAATTGGCCAGAAGAAGAGGAGGTGACATCCCCAGGAGTAGAGACAGGAGACCTCGGGCGCCGGGACTGTGGTCAGTCCCTCAGGAATAGGAGCACCACGCCCTCGGGCTTCATACGTCTTTTGTTCTTTTATGACTGAAGCCATAGAAAGAACGTGAACTCTGGAGCACGACTGACGGTTCAAGTTCCAGCTCTGGTCCTTGAAGGCACTATGACCTCTCCGAGGCTCAGCTTCCTTGTGTGTGAAATGGGTGTTATTTTACCCACCTCAGCAAGGAAATCACTTAGAATAGCAGGTCCTGCAGTCATTGTACAACATGGACCTTTTGGGCCTCGTTGATGCGGTTGACCTCTGACACCTGACAAGGTGAACTGGCACTCTACCCTCCAGGACCTTGGATTCATGAGAAAGAGAGCTATCAGCCCACAGATTCTAGTAAACCATGGTGAGTAATGTGATAGAGGAAATACACGGAACTCAAGAACTTACAATGGGAGGTTCAATGTAGGTCAGACCTTTGAGAGATGAGCAGAAGAGGAGGAGGAGCTGAAGAACTAATAAGGAGCAGAGAGTGAAATAGAGGAAAATAGGGAGAGCCATGGGGAGTGGGACATTTCTCCAACATCCGCTCTGCCCCCAGCCTTGTGCTATGAGTGGGATCCCCTCATCCCTAGCTCCAGGTATAATTCAGCCCCTTGTCATCATATTTGGATGAGGGAGCCCAGACTTAAACACATGGTAATCTCCTGGCCATAGCAAGTTAAGGATAATACAATTAGAGCAAGGATAAAAAGTCTTTCTCCCCTCTCCCCGGGAAATAACCTAAAAAGCTTTATTTATTGTTGGAAGCCTTCTTACACCCATCAGAGGAACCAGACTAAAGACAAAGGCGATACATCAGAGAAGACAAAGCTAAGAGAATTGCAGAACCAGAGCCCTGATCGAACTGTACCTGAACACCCTTACCTCTGGTCTTTTGACTGATACATAAGTCAATAAATTCCCTTTGTTCAAGCCAGCCTGAGCTGAGCTTTCTCTTATTGTCAGTGTGATTGCTCTAACTAATACCCAAGGGAAGAGAGGAGCAGTGCCTGATGTCAACATGCCAAGCAAGACAAGGACAGAAAAGTGTCCATTAGATTTAGCAACATGGAGGTCACTTGTGACTTAGGTGAGATCAGTTTCAGTGGTGGGGACCAAGTGGCAGTGGGAACCAGGTGGCAGGGAGAACCCAGTGCAGGCTCTGCTGGACGCTGATTAGACAGAGAACCCCTGGAGCCATGAATCTTTGGCTGCTTTGGGACAATCCTAGTGTCTGTCACTACAGAGAAATCACATTTTTAACCTTTTAGACATTCTGTCCTATTGTCCCCACTATCCACCAAAATATTTCCCCCAAAACTCTTTCATTCTCTGGGTTTTGTGCTGTCCTGTAGGTTTAGTTATAGAAACCACAGGGTTTAGGGCTGACCAGTGGGTTAAGTTTTGGCTTTTCCCTTGAAGGTAGGTACTGCTTCTCAGTTCTTTGGGGGCAGGGAGTCACCCAGGCCTCAGGGAACTAGATTTAAAACTATGAAACCTCTTCATAGGAGAGAAAACACCCCAAATTCTGCACATACTTCCAGGCCTTTGTGATTTCTGCCAAGCTGGGCTTGCAGACTACATGGGATGCTGCCCAAGCACTCTGCAAACTCTAGAGAATCAAAGTTTCTCTCACGGGGGTGTCATCCAGATAAATAAAGGATCCTAACCCAGCAAACTAGTTTCCTCTTCTTTCCAATAGTCCCCAGACCCGAGCTTTCTCCTCCAGCCTTCAGGAACAGGTTTCCAGGTTTCTTATCCACCAGCCTCACCTCTCTGGCTCCTCTCCCAATCTCTGTTTCCCAATCAGGACCTTGGTAAAACTTTTGGATATAGGAGGTGTGTGTGATCATCATTCGCATTCATTCACGCCTTTATTCCGAGGATCCTACGTGCATAGGGACCCCCCAGCTCTCAGGCATCGGTCTGAACAGCCGCTGGAAACCACACTTCGGGATCAGAGGGGGGTGAAGACATTTGAGTCCTAAACCTGACCTGCTGCTAACACCTTCCCTACCTGTGACTTCAGTTTTTCTCATTATGATGATGCATCAGCATAAAAGAATTCACTGGTCCCCAAGTGCTGGTTTCAGCCTAGTGCAGGGCTCACTGGTGAGCGTGAAAGGCTGCGGAATAGGAAGGCGGCTCTGGCCTGGAGCAAACGCCTTTGCCCTAACAGTGCGCACTTCCCACCTGGGCGTGAGAGAGGTCTGAAATGTTTTGTGTTGACCTCTATAGCTCTTCTAATTATGCCCCGATGGTTCGCACACCTCGCCAGTCATCCTCACTAGCTCCTTGAAGGTGCGCCCATGAGTGATTCACACCCCGGGCCCTGCAGACGGTAACATTAAGGAGAGTGACTGTGGACTGAGCACTCCCTGCCCCAAGGATGGACTTAACGGCTGTGTGCACTTACCCCTCACAACACTACGCGAGACCACCTATTATTATTAGCCCCACTTAAATTTTTTCTAACTTTTCATTTTGAAATAAATTCAGAATTACAGAAAAGTTTCAAAATTAGTATAAAGAATCCTTGTATATCCTTTACCCACTACTTCCCCCAAAGTTAACGTCTTACACAACCACAATAAAATAGTCCAAAACAGGAAATCAACTCTGGTACAAGCGCATTAACTAATGTGCTGACCTTGTCCAGAGTTCACCAATTATACCGCTACTGTACTTTCTCTAGCGCAGAATCCAGGATCTCACGTTGCGTTCAGTTGCCATGTCCCTCGTGTCCTATCATCTGAGACAGATCTTCATTCTTTGCCTTTCACATCCGTAACTCTTTTGTTTTAGATTACAGTGGAGTTTGTGCTGAAATAGTTGTAATACATGGAAGGCGAGAAAAAATACAAATGAAACTCAAATTAGGTTGGCTATTTAACACATTGTTTGAAAGATCTTATTTATTTATTTTTAGAGAGAGGGGAAGGGAGAAAGAGAGGAAGAGAAATATTAATTGGTTGCCTCTCACCGTCCCCCCACCCCCGCCCAGTCAAGGAACTTGCCTGCAGCCCAATCATGTGCCCTAGCCGGGCATAGAACCAGCGACCTTTTGGTCTGCAAGACACTGCCCACCCCACGGAACTACACCAGCCAGGGCAGCTACTTAGCACTATTGAAGAGTATTAGGTGTTCATAGAGTAGCCTTCCATTTGGGTCGGTCTGATGTTTCCTCTAGATCAGATTCAGATGGCACATTTGGGACAAGAACACCACAAAAGCAGTGCTACACCCCTCCCAGTGCATCCTATCGAGTGATACAAGATGACAAAATGTCTCATGGAATGAGATATGTCAACTTCAGTCACCAGATGAGGTGGTGTCTTCCAGGTTGCTCTAGAGACCAATTATTTCTTTGTAATTAATAAGTGTCCTGTGGGGAAGTACTCTGAGACTGTATGAAAATCCTGATTTTCATCATCCATTGTCCTACTATTTTAGTATCTATTGGTGGCCCTTGCTTGAAAACAATTACTACTGTGATGTTTGCCAAATACTGATTCTCTATTTCCATGTTCCCTTCCACATGGTGAATTGGAACACTACTATAAGAACGATCTTTCCTCTTCTCCCTTCTGTTTACTTATTTAATTATTCATTTACACCAGTATGGACTCCTAGAGTGTCGATCTCACTTTTCAGTGAGAAAACTGAGGCTGGGAGCTATTAAATAAGGTGCACTGAGCTACAGAGCTAGGACCAGGGAGAGCCAGGATTTAGTCTTGGCCCCCCTGAGTCTTTAACTGAGCATTCTTCTTTCTGATGAGAATCTCGTAACTTGGCATAGTTCCCTCTTTGCTTTGATTACCAAGAAGTTCAAGTTTACAACCACCATTAGTGATATTGCTGGCTCTCACAACATGCAAACTTTCCCGCCAATGTCCTCTTCTTATTGTTTGTTTGTTTGTTTGACTGTTTGTTATTGATTGTTTATTTTTATCAAATCACCTTAAATCCCTCTTTGAGAGAAAATTAGTGATATATAAGAACATCTCTGAGACTAGAACATAGTAGGGGTTTTTTTTATTATAGTTTGAAGTAAATCAAAATGATTGTTAAAAGACTGTTTCTTGACAATAGTGTCCACAGAGTGGCTGTTAAGACTTGTCCAAGTGGACAGATTCACAAAGTATGTAGAAACACACACCTTTTCCCCGTGCCTCTGAACAAATGAGGGGGCCCAGAGAGGGGTATAGGACATAGCTACATCAGCCAGCCACCGAGTGCTGAATGCCTGAAGCTGACATATGGAGAAACCATTTGTAATGCTGCCCCTACACACTTTCAAGATGATTCTCCAGAGGCCTCCTTCTGGGGCATTGTTTGAAGGTGAAAGGGGCTGAGGAGCAAGCAGTGAGCTCTCTGACGCTGCAAGTATTCAAGCAGGGTTTTCCGGAAGATGAAATACAAGGGCTGTTAGAGGGTGTGCCAATGTCACTTGGAAGATGTGGGTGGTAAACCCCCATGGCCTTCTAAGAAAGAGAAGCTTATCTCTTTCATGGAACTTCATGGAAGCGATGCTCTCTCTTCCTCCGATGATGGGGTGAGGGTGTGAGGTCTGGAACCACAGCAGCGATCTTGTGATCTTGTGATGGTGTTTGCCTGAGAAGGAGAACGAGTCAGAGAACTGAAGCTGAAAAATGGAAATGTGGTCCAGGCTGTGTCTCCAGTTCCATCAGAAGCCAGATTACCTCCTGTTACAAGAGCCAGTGAAGGGGCCACTTTTATTATGACCAGTTGGGTAAAGTTGTCCATCATTTGCAAATAAAAGAATCAAAGATGATAAAAGCTAGATGGGCTAAAAGTCTGATTTAGTTTCAGAATCACTGGGGGAGTTCATTAAATGTCCAGATGCCCAAAGATGATGAGTGTTTAAGAAATACGGACAGAGGTTCTTAGGCATACCTGAGCCCGGGAATCCCAGATCTTTGCTGCTGCCACTGCTGCACACCGGGGCTGGCCTTGAGGGGGTCCTCCTCCTATGGCTCTTCTGCTTCCTACCCTCCCCGCTGGTCTGCCAGGTGAGACACCTACAGGGAGGAGCCCTGGCCCCAACCCCCCAGCTTCAATGCTCTCTATTTATATGGGAAATGGCTTGCATTTTCTAGTTAGTGGCAGATCTGCCTTTTGATGTTAATGAGTTTGTGAACCCAACAAAAACATAAAAGAAGAGGCTCTTCCAAAGAGAGAAAATAGAAAACAAAGTGCCATCCAAAATGGGACGGGCTGGAAATCCGCCTTGAACCTCCCAGCCCCTTCCTCTGTCTTCCCCATGGGCCCCTTTCATCCAACGAAGAAACCAAGGCAAAATGCCATCCTGGTGAATATCCTGCAAAACCAAACCGATCTGATTTGTCTAGACAAAGAAAATGAGGAATTTGGCTGATCAAAGTGGGCACAGCAACCCCTGAAACTGCACCCCCCCATCAGCCCTCCCGCAGACGAGAGACAGATTCCTCACACATCGGCGTACTCCCGTGCTCGTTTTCAAATAGCCCCTCGCATCCTGGTGCAAATTGTAGCTGTCTCCTAACAACCCACTTTAGGACAGGGATGTTCTGATCTGATATTATGAGATGGAAAGCGGCCGCTTTCTAATCTAGACAGAGACAGGGCATTTGTAACAGCCAGAATCAAAGGCTTGGTCTCTTCTGTTCCTAATTATCAATAGTGTTTTATAATCTTATTAATATTGATACTCAGTATACTGAAGATCTGTTAAGGCATAATGTATGTGGAAGATAATTAACAAGATCCGAGTCAGATCAATCGCCTATTTGACAGCCAACGGTGTGTGGCTTATAAATTATACATATTCTAGGTATTGCTCAAAATGTTTAAAGTTTCAGTCCGATCCTTCGGCTCCAGCTCTGGGGGAAGGCATGAACCTAAAGGTACCGTCCCCAGCCTATTGCGGCCCCTGCGTTCTTGCAGGACTCACTCTTACTTACAAATCAAAGCCTTCCATTAACCGCCGAGATCTGCACACAGCATAAAAACACATCTCCTCCTTGTACCGTGCGGAAAAACAAAAGGTGGAATCTTGTAAGAAAAGAGATGATTAACAAAAGGAAGGGAATTCGCCTTTTGATTTCTGGAAGACGGTAACAGTTGGCTGTTTCCGACAGCAGCACTGTGCTTTCCTGCTGGCGTAGTCTGTAACGGGGTAAGGTGTCTGGCTACAGCAAATACAAGGAAGAAGCCCAATTACTGTGTGTATCTGGGTAGGTTTAAGAGCTTAAATCGCCTGTCAAGTACAGTGTGTGTGGGTGTGCATGTGTGCGTACGTTTGCACACATGTATTGTGAGGGCAGTGGACAGACAGTACTTCTTTCTCAGGAGGTATCCCTTTAGGAACACCCCACCCCCCAATTCTAAAAAAAACCCCATTCAGTCCACAAGGTTCAGATGGACCTGACCCTCCCCTTGCCCCAGGGGCAGGCACATGACCCAAATTGGCCAACTGGAGCCCTTCCCATAATTTATTTTTCAGAGCCATTGGACAAGGCAGCGTAATTTCCCACAGGGGTTTTAAGAGGAAGTGTTCTGGCCTCTTACTTTAGGTAGTCGCTTTGCCGCAAGGTTTGGGAAGAAGCCATCCGGAGGAAAGCACGACCAAGTCATGAAGGGAACTGAGTGGTACTGGTTTCACTGGAACCCCTGGATCCAGCTGTACCTGAAGTGAACACTTAAGCGCCCAATTATCTGAGCTCATCGTGAATTCCCTTTTCTGCTGAGGCAATATGAATTAGGCTTCTATCAGTTAACTGATGAAATTCCAGCTAACACAAGAGATTAAGGCAAGATTTGTGGCCCCTCTTCTCTTCATATCACAGAGGAGAAAGCTAGGCAAGACACTGAAGCTCAAGAAATCAGGGTGAACCATGAAAACTAGGGTTCAGCAGGTTTATCAAGACAGCAGGGCGGTGATGAGGAAACTTTCGTGGGGAGCTGCACCTTTCAGAATCTCTTGGCATTCACCAAGTTTAGCCGGGGAGGCCATGGCGTTCTACCGCAGAGCTGGCTGACCCCCTCAGAAGGAAGTCAGTGTCGCAGGAAGCCCTCAGAGCAGAGAGCGTCCTAGCTTGGGCTGAGGAAGTCACAACTCCAAAGGCGTAACTCCGGGAGCCTAGACACCCCTTGGGATTTGGAGTGGGTCATTGTGAGGACATTGAGTGACGTTGGGCTACCCCACACGTCATGGTGTTAGGTTTGCAGAGGATGACTGCAATGATACAGTGAAGCCTCATCTTGGTTGCTAGCCAGGTTTCAAGAGCTGTGTTAAGGTCAAAGCCACTAGTACAGGAGTTTGCTGCCAGCCTCCTATGGCCTTGGCACAAATTAGAAAAAGCCATCCACTTTGGATAAACACATCAGTTAAATGGTGCCTCCTCTGGGCAGAAGAATCAGCAGCAGAGCACAACAGGGCTTGGAAGGGAAGCTCAAGAAGGACTTTTTTCTTCAGAGAGAGAAAGAGGGGGCAAAGGAGGGAGAAAGAGAGGGAGAGAAACAGTGATGTAGGAGAGAAACATCTATTAGTTGACTTCTGCAAGCATCCCGATCAGGGATGGAAAACGGAGCCCGCAACCCAGGCATGAGCCCTGACTGGGAATCAAGCAGGCACCTTTCGGTTTGTGGGACAATGCACAACCCACAGAGCCATGCTGGCCAGGACTCAAGCAGGATTTTTAACCCTTATCTGTCCCATTAGCTGATACCTTGTGCAGTGTGCAAACTGGACAATGGTATGGAGCTGCTCTGCATAGAGACTGACTTCGATCCACTGGTGCGCTTCCTATCCTCTGCAAAACATCCCGGGGTGTGCCGGCCCGTGGCCCTCCAAATACTCAGGATTACTTGGCTGCTTTCTAGTGTGTCCACACACTTCTGCTTCCCCAGCTGACTTGAACGCTTACTATGAGTCCACCAAGTTTTTTGTTTTTTTTTTTAAGATTTTATTTATTTATATTTAGAGAGAAGAGAAGGGAGGGGGAAAGAGCAATGTATGGTTGCCTCTCACATGGCCCTCACTGGGGACCTGGCCCGCAACCCAGGCATGTGCCCTGACCAGGAATCGAACCAGGACCTTTTGGTTCCCAGCCCGCACTCAATCCACTGAGCTACACCAGCTGGGCAAGTCCACCAGGTTTGTACGCAAACCCGTTCATGGCACTGCACTGCAATCTTCCACCTTAATCAAAATGGTAGTAACCCGTGAAATAAGAGTAAGAAAAAAGAGTAATGTGATTTCTAAGTAAACTAAATGAATGCTTTGGGATGATAAAGGCAAATTGTTAAAAAAAAAATCTTTACAATTAAGGAATCTTTGGGCGGTGATGGAAACACGTGGTTTTATACAGCTGTATAAAAATGTACACAACTGTTCAAGCTCCTTGAATTGTGCACTGTAACTAGATGCCATTTATTAGATGTAAATTATTTCTCCATAAAATTGATAAGAAAAATATTAAGTGAAAGTGAGATGCTATGAGGAATGGGAGAAATAAAACATAAAATTCCTCTGAGGGTCTCGCAGTAAGATCTTCGCTCTAGAAAAGCACAACTGGAAATTATGAATAATGTGCAAAGTCAGAGTTGACTTTGGCAAGAAAGAGAAGCCAGATCTGCAAAGATAAGAAGACCCAGCCCCCAAGAAAAGCTTTGGTTCTCCATCAAAAGGTTGGCAAAGGAAATGTACGTTGATCCTGTTGAAATGTTTCCAAGTGCTAAAACCTTGTACAACACGTGTGTGTGTGTGTGTTGTCTTAGAATAATTCCCCACTTTAGCTGACTTTCTGTGATTGACCACCAACATCTGGCCAGATCCCACTGACAGCAAGGCCAGCACAGTGGCCTCGGTCATCCTGAGGATCGTCTAAACAAACTCCGAATGAATGGGAGTGCCATCTTTCAATAAATCTAGCACATTCTATATTTCCTCCTTTCCCGAAAAGGGGATAGGTTGCTGTTTCTTCGGTTGATGGTGACCTTGTGAATAAGGGGCGTGTTGCACAAAGTGGGGCTCCTCTGCACCCTCCGCCCCTCAGTGTGTTGAGATGCTTGCAACTGAGGCCAGTCTCTGACCAAGCACAGGCTCACCCAGCAAAACACAACCAGCCAAACTGCTTAAGTAGTATGCTCTCCCTGTGTCTGTCTCTTTATCTTTCTCGATCTCTGTTGCTGAGTCCTTATAACTTAAATGTTTGTATAATTGGAATCCACTACATATCTTCTTGTATACAGTAGCTCCTGAGTATCCAATGAGTGACGGGCTCTCACGCTCAGAATCACTGAGCATTGACAATGGGAGTGCGGTCGATGAGACTGTCTTCCCGAGTCTCCCTTCCCTCCTAGAGAACTGTAGCCTTGCTCCCGCAGCACCACAGGGGGCACACTGCTTCTCTGCCCTTAACGTTGGTCTGAACCACTGATTTGGCCAATGCAGACATGCTGTGAGAAAGGCTAAATGTGTTGTTGCTTCTGGCTTGCAATCTTCTGTCTCTGCCATATGCCGTGAAAACACCACGCCCTGAGAAGCCCCTGGTCCAAGGAGGGTAAGAGACACATGAGGCAAACCTCAGCCAGCCCACGGCCTGAAGCAAGGTGCCTTGGCTGGCTCAGTGAACCATGAGCTAGGTATAAAAGCACTGGTTTTGTAAGCCAATGAGACTTTGGAGACATTTGTTACACAGCATTGTTGAATAGAAATGTAACTGATATGGAGTGGGCGTGGGTGGGGTTAAAAAGATTCTAGTTCAACTCACTGATTTGTGCAAATGAAGTTACTTGCTCACTCTGGACTACTGGGCTGGCCAGTTTCTGAGCTCAGTTCTTTCATCTGTAAAATGAAAAGATAGTACCTGTCTCACCCGACTGTCGGGGATGTTTTACAAATAAAATGATAGCTTTAAGAAAGTTTGCCTAGTGTGATAATCACAGCAATGCTCCTGTGAACCCTGAACTGTCGGTCACTCCCCATTGCCCACAGAATAAAGCCAGTGTTGGTCATCATGGCAGGCAAGTCCCCTGTGTCTGGTCCTGCCTGCCACTTTCCTTCTCATAATACCCACACATCACATGTCAGCCATGTACATCATTTCGTGGTCCCCAAGCTGTCGCCGACCTTTCTTCTCTCGGTGCCTTTTCTCACTGTGACCCTTCCCTTGGAATGCCTTTTCCTGCCATCTCACCTTTTGGAAACCTCCACCGTCTAACTCAACTATCACATCCTCCAAATGGCTTACCCATCCCTTTGGTTAAAACTAAATCTTATTTCCTTAACATATTTCCCTTAACACATTTTACTTGTATTACAGGCAGTGAACCCAAGGCCGTCATCCCCAACAAGTGAGAATAGGCTTCTGAGCACAGGGATTCATTGTTGCTTGTGTTCATCCCCCATGGACCCTGGCCTGTGAAGTGCTCTACATAGGCTCCGTGTGTACAGGCAATGAAAGGAGGTATCTTACCCCAGCTACAGGAAGCAAAGCGACCCCAGCAGACTCTGGGTGTGATCCTGCCATGTTCTAGCACACGCACTCCACAGTGAAGAATGGTGCTGACTCACCTGTGAATTATGACCCGGCAGCTGCCACTTACCGAGCACTTATTCCTGGGACAGGATCTGTGCTAAGAACTATGCACATATTGCCTTAAAAAAAAAAAAGGATGACCTTTAGGCATTTATTTATTTATTTATTTATTTATTTGAGAGAGGTGAAGAGATGGAGAAAGAGAGGAAGAGAAAAACATCAATGTGAGAAACATCTATCAGTTGACTCTCACACGCCCCCAGCTGGGACCTGGCCTACAAACCAGGCATGTGCCCTGACTGGGAATCGAATCAGCAACCTTTCAGTTTGCAGGCCAGCACTCAATCCACTGAGCCACACCAGCCAGGGACCTATTGTCTTATTTAAATCTCCCAACAGCCCTCTCTGAGATTCGCCTCAGTTACCTATGACATGTGACAGAGATGCTATGCCTTTTCCCTTTTCTCTTTGGCGCCCAGCTAGACCGTATTTCCCAGATTCCCTAGCAGTTAGGTGTAACCGTGTGACCGGGTTCAGCTCAATGAAATGCGAGAAGAGGTAACATGTGCATTTCCAGACCAGGCCTATAAAAACCTCCCCTGCACTCCTCCCTCTTCTCTTCTGACAGTAGATATAAAGGAGCCAACCAATGACCTTGAAGCCTAAAAGATGGCAGAGCCACAAAATGGAAAGAGCTTGGCTTCATGAATCACGCTCCAGGTGCAAGGTCACCTGCTGAATGCTCCTGTATTGGACTGAAACATGATTGTGAAATACATGTCTATTTGGTTAAGCCACTGAGGTTTTACTTACTTGCAGCTGTTACATGAGAAAACTGAGACTCATGTTAAGTGACTTTAGGCAAGCTACATAAAAGTTGGAGGCTGGGATTTTAACTCGAACCTAGCTGTCTCCAATTCCTGTGATTCTACTATGCATACTGCCTCTCAGCTAAGAAAAAAAAAAATACGAATAAACAGAAACAAACCTCCTACTGGAGCAAAATCAAGGTTTTTCAAACCACGACTTCCTGTGGCTGTGGAGTGTTGCATGAACGGCGTTCCCATGGTAGTTTTATAAAATTACTGAGTCGTTGCCTGCTCTAAGGGGAGGGAGAAGTAGAAGGGAAATGATCTGTATTGAGTGCTGCACTTGCTAGGCACTTTACATACATGTTATCTCGTTCACTGTTACCCTCAGGCTCAGAAATGCTAGTCATGTGTACACGGTTCTACCACTAATGAGCAGCATGCTGTGCAGCATTGAGATTCGCACCCGTGTCCATCTGATTCTACGTCTAGTGCTTATTCTTTCCATTACTACCCTAAGGCAGATACCATTTCAGGGTCCATTTCATCCATTCATTCATCCATCCATCCATCCATCCATTCAATATTTATTAGGTGCCTACTGTGGGCCAAGCCCTCTGCGCGTCTCTAGAGATGGGGGCCAGGACTCGGTTGGTGCAAGAGGGCACCAGAGGCACTAAATTTAAGGCGGCACTAGCTGTCAGGTGTTCAGCCTGAACTCCCACGACCCTGACAGTGAAGGCTTCCTTACATTTTGTGACTTGGGCACCTGGCTTCCTGCACCCTACTCCCAGCCCAGACAGAGCAGTGAGCAAAACCAGACGTGGACTCTGCCCTCAGAGAGCTTACAGCTTAGAGTAGAAGACAGACAAGCTACTAATATCCCAGTTGTTATTGTAAATTGCCCCAAATGTAGTGCTGTGAAACTATACCATTTTATTATAGTCACAGTGTCTGTGGTCAAGAATTCAGGCAGGCGCAGAGGGGATGGTTTGTCTTAGTTTCACAATATTTGGAGATTCAGCTAGAAGACTGAACAGGGTGACTAGATCAGATCCAACGCTTTGTCGGACACGTGTCCCGCATCTTGACTGTGATGAGTTGAGGGCAGGCTGAGCTGAGGCTGTGTCAGCTCAGTGCATGAGGCCATCACTGGGTATGTCCTGGGACTCTGGTCAAATCAGTCAGTAGTCTGCCCAGATCCACGAGGAAGAGCCAGAGCCCCATCTTTCAATGGAAGAAGAACCGAAACACGATTGGTGGCCATTTAAAAAACCATCACAAGCAATGATTTTAAAAAATGAATGAATACATCTTCTAGAGAAGACAGGAGCAAAAAGGCAACCTACCGAATGGGAGAAAATATTTGCAAATCACATCTGATAAAATATTCAACATACATAAAGAACTCATACAACTCAATACCAAAAAAACAAACACTTCAATTAAAAAATGGGCAGAGGATCTGAATAGACATCTTTCCAAAGACATACCAATGACCAACAGGAACCTGAAAAGATGCTCAACATCGCTAATCTCCAAGGAAACACAAATGGAAACCACAATGAGATATCACTTGATGCCTGTTAGAACGGCCGTCATCAAAAAAATTCAGAAGTAAGAGAATTTGTCAGGATGCGGAGAAAAGGAAACCCTCACGCACTGTTGGTGGGCGTTGGTACAGCCACTATGGGAAGCAGTGTAGAGGCTCCTCAAAAAATTAAAAATACAACTACCATGTGATCCAGCAATTCCACTTCTGTGTACGTATCTGAAAAAAAAAAAATGGAAACACTAATTCAAAAAGATATGTGCACTTCCATGTTCAATGCAGCATTGTTTATAATAGCCAAGATATACAAACTAAGTGTCCATTGATGGATAAAGAAATTGTGTATGTGTGTGTATATATATATATGTATGTATGTATATATGTGTGTATACACATACATATAGAGAAATACCGTATTATCTCACTTCTTTGTCAAATCTAACAAACGAACACACAAAACAAAACCAAGTTCATGGACACAGACAACAGACTGGTGGGGGCCAGAGGGAAATGGGGATGGAGGATGGGGTGAACTGGGTGAATGCAGTCAGAAGGAAAAGACTTCCAGTTAAAAAGTAAATCAGGGAGAGGAAATGTACAGTATAGCAACTATAGTTAATAATGCTGGATCGCACATTTGCAAGTTGTGAAGACAGTAAATCTTAGAAATCCTCACCAGAAGAAAAAAAGAAAAATTTTTTGTGACTATGTATATTGATGGATGATAACTAGACTTACAATGGTGATTATTTTGCAATATATACAAATTGAATTGTTATGCGGTATACCTGAAACTAATATAATGTTATATGTCAATTATACTTCAATGAATAAATATGTATACATAACTTTTTCAAATAAAAGCTTAAAAATCTGGCACTTAATCCAGGACATACAGACAGCTAACTCTTACAACTTTGCTCTTCCGAGCACATTATAACAAGCTATAAGTTTTATTTTGATCATTATTTTAAGTGGTTTGGCTTCTATCCACAAAAGAAAGAGCAAAATAAAAGAATATCCTATTGGCCCTGGCTGGTATGGCTCAGTGGATTGAGTACCAGCCTGCAAACCAAAGGGTCACCAGTTCGATTCCCAGTCGGAGCACATGCCTAGGATGTGGGCCAGGTCCCCAGTGGGAAGTGTGCGAGAGGCAACCACACATTGATGTTTCTCTCCCTCTCTTTCTTCCTCCCTTCCCCTCTAAAAATAAATAAACAATATCTTTTTTTAAAAAAAAAGAGCATCCTATCAATTAGTTGCAATAAACAGCATATTTTCCCAAAAGGTATTATATATATTATACAGGGTGTGGCAAAAGAAGGTTTATAGTTATTAATATGGAAAACAATACAATAATTAATAAATAATAAGACAAGAATAAATTTTGTGTTTCGTGTATTCACAACTTTTGCCCCACCATGTAGAAATCAAAATAAAAAGAAAGGAGCATTATCCTATGAAAATATTTAATGGAGGATTCTTGTAGGGGAACTGAATTGGTAAGAGCAGGTATGCCTCATTTATTTATCCACTCGTTCAACCAGCAAGCTAACGTTTGTTGACCCCCTACAAGGCACCGGGCCCTGAGCTGGTCACCGGGAGGAACAGTTCTGCCTGGGGACAGGCATGCAGGTCTGCCTTTCCTTTTGTGCGGCTCGTTGTCTACCCTAGTCTGACAGGTGGTGCTGACCCACCATGCAGAACTGGTGACAGTGGGTAAAGTCATGTCTGAGTCCCTCCATATGCTTGTGCTGGGAAGTGGTTGAGGGTGACACAGACCTGCAGCCCTTGACCCTGGAGAACTTGTCGTTGGTGCTATGGTCATCAGCAGCACTGTTATTGTTATCAGGGACTGCAAGAACACCCTGGAGTTTGTAAAGGGACTCTGGGCTCCCAAGCTCTTTCACAGTCTTCACCTCACCTCCAACCTACAGGGCGAGGAGGACGAGGGGACCAAGCTCAGTGAGGTGAGACTTAGGGCATGTCCCCCGATCAGGTAACAGATGGCAGTTCCGCTTGGCCTGGGCCTGGAGGCTTTCTCCAATTCTCAAGTCCCTTTGCTCCCAAATTCTTGTCTTTTCCCTGCCATCCTTCCGCCTTATTTGTCGTCAGGGCCAACCAGTTAGAAATAAAAAGAGAAAGGTTTTCGCACCTGTGCACTGGGCATCGTGGAAAGTGCTCAGCCTGTACTCGCTCAGGAAGTCTTCCCAACACTCTGCCGGAGGCAGACCTGCGATCATGTCCAGCTTACAGATGCGGGGGCAGGCTTAGCAAGGTAGACTTGACTTCCTCAAGGTCACCCCAAGAGCAAAGAAGTTGCAAAGAGAAAACTCAAGCCATCTCTGCACTGAGAACAGCCCAGGGTTGTACCTCCTCTACCCACAGCTCCTTAGGAGGAAGGGGACCCAGGGAGCCTTTGTCCCCAAAGTGCTGGACTAAGGTGGATGCTCAGTGACCCAGACTAGGGTGCCCTGCCCTTGCCTGTGATGGGGTGAATATGCACTGTCATTGCCAGCTTGGAGAAAGAGGACTGGCTGATGTTATCAATTATGCATGGTCCTGGGCTAAGCCCATACCCAGGGAATTGAAGGGAGAAGGTGCTTCCAGTGCGAGAGTGGCAGCCTGTCACTTAACTCTTTTCCTGCTGACTCAGCCCAGATGACAAGGGTTTGGGCCTGGAGTTCAGTTCTGTGTTCTGTGTGTTTCTGCCATGGTTTGTGTTGGGCAAGCAACAGCTGGATTTCCACTCTATGGTGTCTCAGCACGTGGACCTAGCCAGCTAGCCTTGGCATTTCCATTCATTTCAGGCCTCATTAAAGCCCGCAGCTCGGATTTATACAGATGTAAATCAGGTCATTAGCGCCTCACAGTTTGGCAAGGAGGTGTGGCCAAAAGAGGATCTGAGGCGGATCTTAAGGGGCTAGGGAGCAAACTTTGAGCCCAACTTAATGTTTAACCTTTCTGACAATGGTGTGCACGCCTTCCCCACCCTTATCCTAGGCAGCTTTTCTGGTGCAAGAGTCGATAAAATACACGGAGAAAACAGATGGGGCTGGGTGGGAGAACTGGGCTGCTAAATTATGCATCAGATGCTGGGGGAGCCAGCCTGGGCCTATAGGAAGCAACTTGAACAGAGAACGGCTCTAGAGAGCCCCCACTTCACTGTCCTTTGTCTGGGGAAGAAGGCCAGGAATGCCTCTTAACACTTAAATCCTGCAAGGAGTTGAAACTGAAGGGAAGATAATTCCAGGAGGAGAGAAGGGAATGAGGCGGGTGGGCAGAGAGAGAGAGAGAGAGAGACCCCTTTCTGGTAAATAATTAACAACAAATGTCTCCCTCAAAAAAAAAAAAGTGCCCTGCAGAACTTTCAACTTCTCTAGTTTGGAAAGTCAAAAGTTCAACTAGGCGCCAGGGTGCTGATGACAAGATGGGGTTCCAGCACACTCATGTCACCCCAGCTGTGGCCATCTTTTGGGGAAGACAGCAGCGGTGCCCGGTGACAAAGACTGGAGGCCTCAAGCCTTCCCTCTGAGTTCCGGACAGGAAGACAGGACTCCAGTCCCTGACCTTGGGGGTTGGGGACCCCCCCTCCGGCCCTCAAAAAACCACCGTCTGTGTGTCTGTGTTCTAAGGCTAGTCTCCAGGCAGGACCTCAGAAGCATCAGTCTTAGAGTCAAACCTGGGTTTTCATATTGGCTTGGTCATTAGCTGCTGGGTAACTTTGCACAACTTCCTCAGCTTCTCTGAGCCAGCTTACTGAGCTGTGGAATGGAAGCAGCAAAATTGCTTTTGCGGAGTGGATGCCAGGATTGGACACAGTACGTGTCAGGGGTCAGCCGCACCCGTGTAAGTACTTAGAGCCGACGGCTGCCTTCATGCCCCAAAGGCCAAACTGAGTAGTTGCAGCAGTGACTGGATGGCTCACGAAGCCTAAAATATTTACTGTCTAGTCCTTGGGAGAAGAATGTTCTGATCCCTGGTTTACGTAAAAAATGCAGCCTGGCGCTTCATAAATGTTCACTCAACATGTAGCAGAGGTGGAAGTTAATTTCATTACTATCATCCCAGGCCGTTTTCAGAAGTATGGGTCTCTTGCTTCTCTTGTGTACTTCTCTCCTCTCAGCCCCTGCGCTCCACTCACACTCTAAGTGCTGGTAATTACACTGGGGACAGGGGTCTTTCCTTATGTTGCTGAGTGTGCAGTAGGTGCTAATGACAGCCCCTGTCATCCTTGCTAGGACCAGGAGGGCCTGGCCCCTTAGAAGCCACCAAGTCACTTGACAGACAGCAACCCTGGCACCAGAAGAAGAAACCACAGAGGCAGGTGAGAGCAGAGCTGGCCCTGATGGCAGACCTGCGGCCTCAGTGTGGCCATGGCCGAACTGGGGAGCTGGTGTTTGCCTTGGAACGAGGGACAATAACGGAAGAAGGAAGCGACCCAGTTCTCCTGGACCCGTGACTGGAGCACAGCAGGATGAGGGGCCTCAGCTGTGGAAAAGACAGTGCAAACCCCTCCCTACAGAGGAGCAAGACAAGTTCAGGGCTAATGACATACACTCTACGCCTGCTTTTTTGAACCCAGCATCAAATTCGGCAAATGCTTATGAAGTCAACTATAGCAACGGTTGAATCTGCCGACTGAGAATAATCCTCTCAATAAACACGGGTGATCAATAGCATCCCCTTTGTGTGACACAACTTGCCCTTCTCACCGTGAGGTATTTCATTTAATTCTCATGACACCTCTGGCGGTAAACACTGCCCCTGTTTTACACTTGAGGAAACTGAGGTTCGTGTACTGGAGACAAGATATCCGTTCTCCAGGACCAGGCAGCAAGGTTCCAGCGGAAGGCTTGTCCGCTGCCTTTCTTTCTCTCAGCCTGCTTGATGTGATGTGTATGCCCTGGCCTAATTTACATGAATCATTCCCTCAGAGTAGCAACACGAACCTGAAAACCAGCCTAGTCAGCCCTGCCCACAAATACCTCCAGGAGGCTCTCCTGGCCTGTCTGGCTTCCTGCTGACCTTTCCCGACAGGCCCTGCCTGAAAGAATCCAAAGGTACAGCAGGTAGCCCAGAGAAAGAGCCTCCTGCTAGAAGTGCTACAGGGGGTGTTTCCACACCAGTAAGTTTGCAAGGTCCAGTCACACCAGCTAGAAGTGCCGAGGCCTAACCTCTGGCCACTGGCACCGTGATGGAACACCGACCATGCCCCAGGCATTATGTTGGAGCTTTGCCTGCACGGAAACAGCGGGTCCTACAGTCCCAAACACCCTCTCAGGGAGCGGGGAAGTCAAAGCTTTATCACGTGTTCACAATATCACTAAGGCATGATTTGCTTTTTTCACTCTTATTCTTTTTATTTTCGAGGCACTGCAAAGACACTGAACAAAATGGGTGAGAAAACCCCACGGTGTTGCCCGAAGACTTTCACCCTCCTGCTGCCTGACTTCTACCTCAGGCCACAGACGAGTCAGCAGTTCCACCAGAAACTCGCAGAACAGATGGACGTTGGTGACCATTGGACGCACCTGACCTTCTGACCTGGACCTCTCTTTCTACGCTGGCCCCTGAGCTGGCTGGGTTCAAGATGAGCCTGCTAGGGGCTGTGAGAGGCAGGCTGGGGGTGCCTGTAGGGAGTGGGATCTGAGACCCCAGCCCCCTTTTCTTCCTCCCATTGGCTGCCCAGGCCTCTGACCCTGACTCTCATTCTATCTCAAGTACACAATGAAATTTCCAGAAGCTCTATAATGTGTGATGATATCATCCCTCTGATGGCCAACGGGATGTGTTTTCTAGAGTTTTCTAAAGGGAGGTTGATGGATAATTTTTTTAAAGATTATATTCATTTCTTCTCAGAGAGAGGAGAAGGGAGGGAGAAAGAGAGGGAGAGAAACATCAGTGTGAGAGAGAAATGCTTGCCCCTCACACAACCCCAACCGGGACCGGCCCACAACCCAGGCATGTGCCCTGATGGGGAATCGAACCAGCGACCTCTTGGTTCACAGGCCAGATCTCAATCCACCAAACCACTCCAGGCAGGGCTCAATAATTTTTAAGAGATCAAAACATTGAAATCAAAACATTGGAGAACCACTGTACCATTGTTATCTTTTTCTTTTAACCCGCACAGCAATCCTATGAGGTAGGTACCATCATCTCTGGCTTACAGATGAGGAAACTGAGACTCCAAGAGGTAAAGAGACTGGCCGTCGGTCACACAGGAAGGATGCCACTGAGCTGGGATCAGAAGCTAGTTCCAGCTGGGGCCAAGAACGAGCTCCTCGGGGTCCTTGCAGAATGGCCTCTCTCTAACTGTCGTGAGAAGACCCCACTCTGGAGGTGGAGGTCACGACTTGGGGGTACCTGAAGTGGTTCACTGGGCTGGTTCCTTCCCTTCAGAGTTCAGGAAATGCCACGGCCTGTTTTCCGCTCTTTCAAACAAGGCAAGGACTCTGGTCCCTGGGGTGATCCCAGAGGTCCTTTCTAGCTGGGATTTCCCCCCAGGCACAGAACTCAAAGTGCCATCCCATGAGGCCAGGGGAGGGCCGATGGCAGAGGGGCCAGCAGGGATGGGACAAGGATGGCGTGAGATCCGCCATATCTGCCTATCGCCTTCCCTCAGAGTTCGACTTTCTGTTTCTTAAATTTGGATACAGAGGCTGGTTGGATTTCAAGCCAATGGTTCTGCCAATGAGAAATTACTTTTCTTTAAGAAATCAAAACAAAACAAAACCTTTTCACCATTGAAATGTTGGCCCAGCCCTCCCTTCCCTCTGGCCCTTCGCTGCTAATGGCTGTCCCCAGCAGCCCAGGCCAGCACTTGGCTTTGTTCCTGGTGTGAATACGAGAGGGGAGCACCTGCTCTGTCTCTTAAACAAACGGCGCAATTTAAAATGGGTACCAGCACCGTTATTAGCTGAGGAGCCCGGAGACAGCATCCCTGACTTCTGTTGGTTTTTGTGTGTGTGTATTTCGTTTTGTTCTGTTTTGGATATTTTGTTTTTCCGCATGCTTCAAAAGAGGCTTGGCTGGCCCTGGGAAGGACTGTATTCTTAGCTCATTTCCCTCCCATGGGGCTTTTGTAGACTTGCTTCTTGTGGTGGTCTTATTGTTCTTGCTCAGAGGTTTGGGCTGTAAAATAAAGAGATTCGATTTTTAAAAGGAAACAAATGTGGCCAGAATGAGGGTGCCCTGAGCAGCTAAATCGTCCCTGTGAATGCAGTCACTGCAGCCCTGGGAGTCTGCCTCCTTGTTCTCAGCCAGCGCCCGCACCCCATCGCCGAGTCAGATCAGCCTGAACCCTAGGACTCGCCTCTCGCCCCACTCTTCATCACCAGCCCCTGCACTCCACGTCCAAGGCCTGCAGATTCTATCTCCTTCGTTGGCCTTAAGTGTTTGACGTCACAGGACAAAAATGAGTTTGGGCATGAAACAAGCCTGAGTTGGAATTTCAGTTTGGCTCCTTCAACTTCCCTCATGGCCTTGAGCAACCATGCCCTGTATGGCCCCAGCTTACCTTCAAGTTTACCACCAACAGTCTTCCCCAGCAGGCACCCAGGGTCTCTCTCTGTTTGGTGACCTGGTACTAAGGGAGCTTGCCCAGCCTTGGAGCAGGGGAACCAGAGTGCTCCAGATTCAGCCCTTCCAGAGAAGGCATCTCCCAGACAGAAAATTGTTGGTAGCATCTCAGCTTCTGCGCCCCTTGGGGGGTGGTGGAATGGTGCTGGGCACAAATTGCTCAGAGGGGCCCCAGCAGGCTTACACCTGTTTTCCATAGTGATGCCTGCATTACCTCTCCCTCACTTTCTTACTCCCTCACTCATGCTTTCTGGAATCACCTCCCAAATAAACTACCTGTTCCCTGTCCTTGGGATGTGCTCTTGGGGGTGAGGCCCAAGCTAATACAGCAGGTTACTTAAGCTCCATGAGCCTCAGTTTCCTCAATCGTAAAAGGGCTGGCAATCCCCCCCCCCTCAGGATTGTAAGTGGATACTAATGTGCAATAATCCTTACAATGGCAAAATCCGAAAGAACATCACGGCCTGCGTGCACCCATGTCTGCTGTGGGCCCTAGACAGCTGAGCTGGGGGTTTTATGAAGTCTCGTTATTTCCTGATTACTGAGGGTTAATATGCAGGGCATATGCTTTAGGGTTTGGGGACTCCATGTTACACGCCTGTACCAATGTCCTGGTGTTCTTATTTGGGCCCCTGTGACCAGTGAAAGACGGCCATCTGTAGCAAAAGAGGTGAGCGCAGGTCTCCGGGTGAGAAGACAAATTCCCTGTGCCTTTGTCAGAAGGACCTCTGTCCCTTTCAGAAGCAGCATGGAAAAGCAGACAGAGTGTGAACCTGGCCCCATCACTTCATGGTTGTGTAAGTAGGAGCCATCTACTTGCTGAGCTTCCGTTTTCAGCCTCGTGGGATTGTCATGAAAATTTTAAATAATATCTCTAAACCCTTAGCGGTGATTCTATCATGGATAGAGAAATGAATGATACAGGATTTGCTTTCACTGATCTCAGAATCACATCAGGAGCTAAGATCAGAGACTGTTAGCAGAGACAGGGTGTAACTGGGCCCTCAGACACCAGTTTGCTGAGCCTCTACTACACCCCAGGTGCTAGAACTAAAGTGCCTGCCAGGGGCGTCCTCAGGAGATCCCCCTCCCCTACTACCGCCTGAGGTGTCTCCTTTTCCCTCCCTCCCTCCCCTCACCCCTCCCTGGGTCCTCTCTCCTGCCTTGGTCCTCTCTCTCCCTCTTTTTCTCTTCTCCTCACCCATATCCTTTCCTCCCTTTCTCTCTAAATCTGTTTTCCACTTCTTTCCTGCCTGTGGTCACCAACCAGTAACAATACTTGACCCTTGAGGAACCACAGGGCTAGGAGATCCCAAGCATCCTTCTGTGTAAATGAGGGGCAGGATTCTTCCATCCCCAGGGTACTCGGATGGATGGAGGAGCGTTAAACCGCCGAGATCATCAGCTATCTGTTGTAAGGTACTTTGCAAGCAGTGGTATGTTGGAGGCAGCTCATACTGGATTGTAAGAGCTGATCTCAAATGTTCAGGAATTTTGCAAGGGGTTGATTTCACATGGCTAGCTTGAAATCCATCGTGGTGAGAGTATTTACACTACAGAAATTGGCAAACACTGCAAATCAGGGATTTTCTTTCATCTCAGAGTGTTGGCTGTTAAACATTGACCAGCACACCACTGTATGACGTGTAGGTGACAGAAGAGGGACAGATCCGTACAGGAACATACCTTGCCTTCAGGGTGTGACCTAGCAGCCTTGATGATGAGCAGGTAGAGAATGCCTCTGATTTAAGTTAGGAAATAAGTTTTAAGTTCCAGCCGAGTGACCCAGGGCAGGTCACTTTCCTTCCAGCGAAGTCAGTTTCCAGTCTGCCAAAGGGGGATTCCAGTAACACCTCCTGCCCTTTCTCGCTGGGCTGTTAGGTGACTCACCAGAAATGATACATAGCAAAGAACCCCCATGGCGATCTATAAGGACCGTTCCAGTCATCAGAGAAACATCTGGAGAGTGTGAGACTATCCTCGGGAGGGCCTCCGAGAAATGGTTTAACCACACACAGGACCTGGAAGCTGAGACAAAGAGCAATCCAGCTTGATCTCTCCAGGCTGGGCCAGCCGAAGCTCAACAGCCTGGCCCTGGCCTCTGCGTCTTCAAACTCCTCACGGAGTGCAACTGAGCGGATAAGGAAGGAAGGGGGCTTGGGGGACGCGTGGGGAGTCCACCCATGAACACTGTGCTGGTGGGCCAGGGCAGAGAAAGTGCTGTGGCCTCTGAGCCTCTTGGGGAGCCTGTGGAAAGTGTGCAGCTATTTGAAAGCTTGAGTGGGATGTGCTCGGCAGCCGACGAGGAATGGCTGCTGTAAACGTGTGGCTCACTTCGGGATGTTTTTTTCGAAATGCTGATCTACAGAGTGAGGGAAGGGTGATTCACTTCGTAGATGGGATCTCTCCTTGGGCCGCTGGTCTAGCATCATCTTTAAAGTCACGCAGCCAACGGCTGGCCCCACTCACCTTCCGCCCGAGCGGCAGCACCAGCCTGCACTCCCCCAGTTACCAGGGAGTATGCCTCAGGCCGCGGCATTTTCACTGGGAACCGCGCATTCTGCAGTTTAATTGTGGGAAAGTACTTATGTCTTTTTCTCTAATGATTTAATAATCTGTCTTCCCAACTAAATTGTACACCCTCCAGGGCATGGAATATTGTCTACTGAATCTGTTTCTCCTGGACTTCCCCATGCCGTGTGAGGGCTCAGGGTGTCCTCAGAGCTCCCACTGACTGCAGGCTGCATGCCTGCCGGGGAGGGGACCCACTTTGCACTTCGGATGCAGCGTGGAGAGGGAGAGCAGAGGCAGCCAGCCTGAACTTACGGGCTGGTTTCTGCACCGACCCAGATGCGGGAGGTGTCAGCAGGTCTTTTTCACAGCTAAGGAAACTGAGGCCTAGAGAGGTCCCAAAGCTGGAATTCAAATTTGGGTCTTTCTTAAAAACCCACGCTCTTAACTACCACGTTGTTAAGCCAAACCGAAGGAAAGCTGTGTCTAACAAGTAGCACCATGGCGGTAACCTGACTTAGTAAACCGGGAAGCTGAGGCAGGAGGTAGATAAGACGGCCCGCCCACACCGCGGCAGGCGGCCTGCACCCACCAGGCAGGTGTTGAGAGTTAGTAGGAACTACAAAGAGCTGCTGGGGCCAGGAAGGTGCTGGCGTCCCAGCGGACAGTACCGAGGTGAGTGTGGCAACATTCCCGGAGGGTGGCTTTAGGCTCTGCTGGGCCACTTTGTCCTCTCAGTTAGGTGGGCCCTTAAGGGGATCCAGTGTGACTTGGTGCAAACCTTCATTTTGGATCTTTTTTCTTTTCTTCCTTCCCTCCTGCTCTTCCTCATGGAGAGCCCACGCTGGTTTTGGCTTTATGCTTTTTCACTTCCTACCCGCACTGTGTGACTACGGCAGGATGTTCCTGGAACTTCCATCAGAAAGCACTCAGTGTGCTCCAGGGCCTGGGTACACACTGTGCCCGCAGGGCCAGGTGGCCACCGGGGACCATTGACATGGAGGTAGCAACGGCCTCCAAGTCAAAAAAGTTTAAGGGGAGCTGGTGGGGCAGGGGTGGAGGGTGGTAATGTGGCCCAGTCCCTTGGGGGCAGCCCCGGAGGCTCTGGGGACAGATAGGACACCAGGGTGTGGTGGGTGTTGAAAACCCAGCAGGGATCAGAACTGAGTTGAAGGCCAAAGACTCTGCATCACTGTGTCGTCTCTCCGCAGCCTACCTCTGCCCTAGGCATCTTCTAGAAACAGCCAGCGCAGTCTAGAACCAGTCCTGGTGACTTGAAGTGTCTCCATCTGGTCCTCTCTGCGTGCCCCCACACCTCAGACCCCACAAGCCTTCACTCAGCGTTCAGTTCTCAGCAGGAATGCCTGTCGAGTCCCGATGATCCTCCAGGCCGGGCACTATGCTAGTCTTCAGGACACCCAGTTGAATTTGAAATTTCAGAGAAACAATGAATACTGTTTTTAGTATAAACATGTCACAAATATTGCATGGGACATAGTTATACTTTTTTGAAGAACCCATTCATTGTTTATCTAAAATTCAAATTTAACTAGGTACGCTGATTTTTTTTCTGAATCTGGCAATCCTGGGTCTTAGCTTAGTTAATCCTCACAACAACTGTACCAGTACTTACTGTTAATAGTTCCACTTACAGAAGAGAAAATTTAGTGTCCCGTTTGCACACAACAGAGCCAGGGTTTGAACCCCCAAGTGTGTGTATGTGTATGGGTGTGTGTGGTGAGAGTTCTAATTTCAAAGCTCAAGCCACATCCCCTTAGCAGGAGGACCTCAAGGGTGGCAAAGTGTCCTGACTACGCCTGAGGTCTCTGAGGTCAGCTGAAGTAACGAAACTGCTCTCCGCCTCAGTTTCCTCAACTATAAATAGTGACCGTAACGTCTGCCTCATAGACACGAGAATTGAACGAGTTCATACGTGTCAAGGCCTTAGATCCATGCGTGTCCCATGGTAAGTGCTCCATGATGTTAACTCAAATTCCCTCCTTAAAACAAGACGATTTCAGAATCACAGCATCCCAGGGAGAGAGGATAAGCAGCCGTTGCCCTCAGATTTCTTATACGTGGGGCACAGAGAAGCTGGGTTGGGTCTGCGGAGGTTTGGGGCGCAGCTGGGGTTAGAAGCCCAGTGTACTCTTTCCTGGTCCAACCCTCACTGTAAAACCACCAGGAGCCCATTTCTTTGCGGAGCCAGATGAAAAGGTACACAAAAATTCAAAAAGCCATCATCAGAGTCCCCTCCCCTGCGTGAGGAGAATCAGGTTATGTCGTGTGTCTCACATTTCCCCCTTGGGGATGGGCTGCACATGTGTGTCTCCATAGAACCAACATTCAAAATAAAACATGAAGCAACTTGCTGGGCTCGGAAACAACCAATCAGAATGGCCCCTGGGCCCCGTGCTGGAGCGGGGTTCTGAGACCCCTCCCCATAAGCCAGTCAGTAACCCTGTAATGACTGTAGTAACCCTGTAGTAACCCTGCTTAGGATGTCTAGAGGAGTGGGGGTCCAGGGTGAAGGGCAGGGGACAGCAGAGGGCTCTCTGGGAGCTCAGGGCAGTGGCTCTTTGCCAACCAGGACAGATGCATTTCAACATTTTAACGACCAGCACACTTGTAGCCAAATGTGAGGCTGAAGCTCAGACTCATGTGAGTATATCAGGGTGTTCACCTAACAAATGGTCTCCACCCATTCAAGAAAGAAAAGTCGAGGGCTGGTGCGCGTGAGCCGTGCTTGGGTGCGTGCCCTGTAAACTGTGGAAGAGTTCAGGAGTCAAACTGCTGCAGTTACAGTCAGCTACGCAGGCGCCAGTTGTTGCTGATCTTAAGAGGTCCTTGCCATTGAGGCGTCATAAAGCATTCTTAGCTCAGGTTATTGTGCTGTCAACAAATTGAGGATAACTGTGCTCTGCCGCCTCACACAGGAAGGATGATTGTGAAGTGCTTTTAGAAAGGACCCTAGACAGAACATCAGGGCGCTTAGATGCTAGTTCAGTTTTGTCCCTAATGATGAGACTTTAGGTGAGCTATTCCCTGGTTTTGGCTTTGGAATGAAACCCAGGGGGAATATTAGCTCTTTTGATTGCAAATGAAAAACAACCAACTTAGATAGGCTTAATCCAAAACCTGGATTTAGCCCTGATTGGGTAGCTCCGTTGGTTGGAGCACTGTCCTGTGTACCAAAAGGGTTGTGGGTTTGATCCCTGGTCGGGGTGTGTATGGGAGGCAACCAATGGATATTTCTCGCTCACGTCAATGTCTCTCTCCCTCAAATCAATAAACTTATCCTTGGGTGAGGATTAAAAACAAAACTGGATTTATCGGCTCACATAACTGAAAAATTCAGAGATAAAGTTGGCTTCAGGTACAGCTGAATCCAGGAACTCAAAGAGAGCACCTATGATTTGGTCTTCTTCTTGTACTTTCCTACTCAGCCTCATTCTTTGTGATGACTCCAGTAGCTGCAGCCTAATATCCTCACAGCCAGCAATTCCCTCACACATAGACCTCCTCTACCCCAATAGCTCCAGAAAAAAAAAATCTCATTGGACTGGTACAAGTTATGTTTATATCCTAAACAAGTCACTAGAGTCAGGGGGCCAGAATCTGCCCATTGGCCAGGCCTTGGAGCCCAGGGATAGGCCAGCCCTATCCAAAGGTCTGAGGGTGCAAGGATGCTGGTTTTCAAAAAATAAAAATTAAAATAAAAAAAAAAACAGGGTCCTGTGAGCAAAAGAAGGGAGAAGGGATGATGGGAAGGCATGGCAAACAGGTGCTCACTACAGATGGCTCTCAGGTAACTTCCAGTTCTAAGAGCGTGTGACTTTAGGGAATACAGTTTTCTGCTCTCTGTCCTTTTGTAGCTTACAAAGAGCAGTAGGTGGGAGGAGGAGCGGGGAGGGGAGATGGTAGTGTTGTCTTTTTGGCTCCTTACTCTTTATATCCTACCCATTATGTCACTGCTGTGTGTTCCCTTGGGAAGAGAGACTAGCGGAGAGCAGAAAGAAAGCGGCCTGGACGGGTGACTCAGTTGTTTGGAGCATCATCCCACGCACCAAAAGGTTGTGGATTCGATCCCTGTCAGGGCACATACTTAGATTGTGAGTTCGATCCCTTGTCGGGGCACGTACAAAAGGCAATCGATTGATGTTTCTTTCTCTCCTTCTCTCCCTTCCTCTCTCTCTAAAATCAATAAACCTATTGTTGGGTGAGAACTTTTTTAAAAAGTCAAAAGCCACTCTTTACTGGGATTTGAGGAAGACATTCTGGATGATCCTTCCTGAAATGTGAGTTCCGTGCTGGCCATGACACACGGGGAGGGCGGCCCGCCTTCAGCATGCACTGCCATCAGGTGGCCCCACGTTCTGGCAGCGATGGTTTGCTCATCTCCTTTCCCAGAGCCTTTACCCTGAGGAGCCCCCTGGTCCTCACACCCAGCCCGGGGCTGGCCTGTCACTGTGACAGCGATACGTGCCTTCCACTGTGACCAGACCCAAACACCAAGCTGTGAGCTTGTTTAAGTGCAGTTTCGTGGGCATCAGTAGAAGGAAAATGTTAATGAAGGGCAGTCTGCTGAAGGGAGGTTAAATACTCTCACACTTCTTGGCTAACCCAGAAACTTCCCTGAACTCCCATGGAAAAAAAAAGTTCTCTGTAATCTAATGTTTTACCTCATTAAATGCTACAATTTGAGAAACGAGAGAAGGGTTCAGATGAGCACTGGCACCTGGCTCAGGTCACTGAGCTGTTGATCTGCGCATGGCGTGCCTGGTTCCCGACAGGGGGAGGCTCACAGAGGGACACGGGACTCACTGGGCAGGGTTCGGGATTTCCTGTGGCCTTCCAGAGGCTTTTCCTCTCTCAGCCCCAATCCACAGAGCCTGTTCTGGTCCCATCCTCCATCCGCTCCACTATTCCATTCTGCCCTGCCTGGGGGGGACGTACCGCCATGCTGATTTTTGAAACCTGGTTCCAAGACCCAGAACTTCAGAGGCAGTCTGCAACTCATTTGGGAAAGTAGTTGACTTCCCTTTTTTTCCTTGTCCCTGCCTAACTTTCTTCTTTGTTTTCTGTATGCCTACTATTATTTTCTCCTATATTCAATTTTCTTCTCTTCCTCTGTAGCAGTACTAAAGATTTTAATAAGAAAATTAGGCAAATTAAAGAAATTAATCATGTAATATAACAGGAACCATTGAACAGCACACTGTAAGAGGGTGAATTATAAGACACGGAAGTTATATCTCAACGAACTTCTTTTTTAAAGGAGGTGGTAGAGACGACTCTGGTTGAATGGAGATCAGGACTGCATTTGCATAGAGAAGGCCAAGGAATCACTGCCTACCCACATCGCATAATGGAGATCAGGTGATTCACTTGCTCAACCTGGAGCTGCTCTTCTTCCTCCCGTCCAAAGGCCAAAGTGGGAGGTGAGTCGGTGGTTGTGGCCAAAATAGGAAGGAGTGTCTGTGTACAGAGTATTTGTGCGGATAGCATTTTCCGCCACTACATGAAGTCCCATCTCCTATGTGTTTGGAGTCTGAAAGGTTAAATCTGAGTAACAATGGCTTCCCTTTCTCAGAACTAGCTGGTTAAAAGGTGCATGACTCATATTTGTCAGGGACAATTTGCTTTTATCTATTTTCTCTTCTTCATTGGCGTCCCTTCCTCCTCCTTTTCATGTCTCAGAGGTGGCAATGGGATTTGGCCACATGACCAGAGCAATTTACTCAGAAGTTGCACCGAGTCTCTCATTTGGCTGCAAGGGCCATGTTCAGTGAGAAGTCTCGGGGCTCCCTCACGCCCCTGCCCCCAGGCTTCCACATACTACCTGCCCCACCTCACACACTCTCAGCCCTATATAGGAAATTCGCCACTTTATGGCCGCACGTAAAAGTGCCGTTCTAAATAAACACCAATGCAATCAAATGCTCTCGGGTTGTTAGTCTTAAATATCAGTCATGCTTCGTCACAGGCATGCGGGACCTGGTCCTTGAGTGATATCACCGTATAAAGAGCGAGGGCCTTAAGGGTATCTTAATGAGGTGGTAACGAGGAAAATAATGTTCTGGTTTTGGGGGGGCTGGTATTCACTATAATGTTCCAAGTGGGTTTAATCTTACTTTGGACTCCTTGCTGTACAGTATTAAGAAAGAGGAGGGAGAGGCAATGAAGATGGTATTGAAGTAGGGGAGGTACGTTTGTGCACGCATGCAGTATTTTGAATTTTGTTGCTTAATCTGCCTTTTATTGCTTTTGAATACCTGCCCATAGTATTGCGTAGGCTTTTCTTTTCACACAGATTACCAAGTCCTACACCAGTGGCTCCAAGGAGCCTCCGTCTCCAATATCCAGAGCTCTTTGTGTTCCCTTCCTCTGCATTCATGCTGCCTTCCTTTCTGTATTAGGCTGCTGTTGTTTTTGCTTTGTTTTCTAAGGTACCTTTTGTTACTCTTGAAGACCTGCCATTATTTCAAAACTTTTTTCTTTATATGATCCATAATGGGGCAATGCAGTGAGGGAGACTCCTACCCCACCGTACAGATGGTCTTTATTCTCCCTTCTTGGCTCCTTCTTTTCAAATACTTAGAGTAGCCAGATCGTTGAGAAAGTTCTTTGAAATTGGAAGTGACAAACTCTGTTCTTTACCAAGTGATTTAACCTCTATAGGGGGAAAAAAAGATGGTTTGGAAACCAACATGGCATTGTTGTACTGTTGAAGAAGAACAATATTCTGAGTTAAATTATTTACTCATTTGTAACTTAAATATTCACTTGGAGGCTTCAGAAGTCTTGTTTATATTTATGCCAAAAATAATGTTTGATCTGAGTCCCCACTCCTGTTACTAATGGGATTCAGAAGCTTTTTTGTATGTGTGATTCTCTATTCCAAGAATTCCAAAGTTTTCTTAGTTGTGCTCATGAATCAGTGCTCATTTTTGCTCCCTTGCTGCCATTGTTGTTAATTTGGTCCACAATCAATCACCCATCCATCCATCCATCCAGCCATCATTCATTCAACGAAAATACTTATGGAACACTTAGTATGAGCTAGGTACTCAGCTTGGTGACTTTCTAGGGATACAAGGGTGAGTCTGGATATCTGCCCTCTGGAACGATATAGCCTCGTGAGGAATACAGACAGACATAGACAGTACGGTATTGGGTTGAGTGCAGAGCTCATTGTGAGCACGAATAAGGGGACACAGGCCAGAGGGTCTCAGAAAGTTCCCCTAAGGAAATCCTCTTTAAGTCCAGAATAAAGCATAACAAGAAGGAGGAGGGAGGGGAGTGGGACATTTTTTAGGGGGAAAAATCTGCAAATATAACTGCTACTCCTACTGAGCAAAGGAATTTTTCTTGCAGAACCCTGAGCCTCTTAAGTAATGATGGATTTCCAAGTAGTAAGAACATGGATTTGGAGATAAACTGATCTCGGTGACTTAGAACAACTTGCTTAAACTTTCCCAGGCCTGGTTGTCTCATTTGTAATGAGGGCAAGATAATTCCTGGCCTATAGAGTTGTTGGAATGGTTAGATGTGTTCTAGGCAAATCCCCAACACATGAGAGGCTTTCACAAATGGTAGGTTTCATTGCTGCGAAAAGCACAAAAACAGATCATGGTTCTGAAGGGTAGGGGCCAGGGTGGGTGGGCACTCTGAGAAAGCTGTGGGTAAAAAAAAGAAGAAGAAAAAGTTAAGAACTAATAAACAAACACACCTTGACTCCACCCCAAGAGATTGTGAGTCGCTGGGTCTGGGGGGTGCATCTCTAGCCTCTGGATTTTTCTAAGAGCTCTGAAGGTGATTCTGTTATTAGCCATGGTTGTGAATGCTGCCTATTTTCCTGCATACAGCTGCCACAGTAAGTACATTAAAGCTGCAACTGAGAACCCATAACCGTGATGTAGAGTAACTATTAAGCAGAGTTGGAATGGCATGCTGATGACCAGTAACCGTCCTCCCGGGTAATTGAGAAGGGACTTATGAATCAGAGAATGTAAACTGGTAGAATTTCTCAGGCTCTTAGAAGCCATGTCTGTGAAAATGTCTGGCTTGCGTCAGGGTGGAATTAGCTGTCATATTTCTCTTGACTGACCACCATAACCCTTGGGTAATTGATCTAGTAAATTAGTAACTCATATCATAACGGTAGCTTAAACTTTCTAGAGTTCATGATTGCTTGCTGAAAATAGACATCTGGCAGGAGAATTTCCAGTATAACTAGTACAGAAGAATCCAGACAGACATTTGCTGATGAAAAGTCTCAATACTTCAATCCACAGTCTGAAATTTCAGTTGTCCGGGGTTAAATTCTTAAGGGTATGTTTGTGAATGTTCCTCTAATGGAGGGTGTCCTGGCTGTTTTTCTGTTATTCAGTCCCTCCCTGGAAGACACTACAATTCAATATGGCTGACGTATGGATTTGCCTAGAGCTTAGGGATGGTCACTACCTACAAACTGCTGGAAGAGTCTCAGGAATTAGCAAGCTTTGGTCTTCAGAGGTGGCCTTGTTTCTCTGGAGATAGAATAGGAAGAGACAAAACATTCTTGATTTGTTCTGAATCAGTGGAGAAAAGAATAAGCCTAATATCCAACTCTGTCCAAATTCGGTTCAAGGAACCTGCTTGAGAGCCACCTGGGGAATCCAGGGGACATGCAGGTTCCTGGTCACCTCCCCAGCCTTGCTGAATCTGAATTTCTGGAGACAGGGCCAAAGACCCCCAAGTAATTTTCATAGTTACAACCACTTTATGAGATGGTGAAAAATCTCTTTTTAGCATTCTCTTAGTTTGGTCCATTTCATTTTGGTATATTTCTGCATTTAGATTTTTTTAAAATGTATGTCTTGCCCTGACTGGTATGGCTCAGTGGATTGGGCATCATCCTGCAAACCTAAAGGTCGCCAGTTCAATTCTCTGTCAGAGTACCTGCCTGGGGTGTGGGCCAGGTCCCAGGTTGCGGGTGTGTGAGAGGAAACTAATCAAAGTTTCTTTCCCTCTCTTCCCCCCTCCCTTCCCCTCTCTCCTAAAATAAATAAATATAATCTTTAAAAAAAGAATTTTTTTTAATTTTTTAAAAGATTTTATTTATTTATATTTAGAGAGGGGGAGGGAGGGAGGAAGAGAGGGAGAGAAACATCAATGGGCGGTTGCCTCTCAAACGCTTTCTACTGGGGACCTGGCTTGCAGCCCAGGCATTTGCCCTGACTGGGAATTGAACCAGAAGCCCTTTGGTTTGCAGGCTGGCACTCAATCCACTGAGTCACACCAGCCAGGGCAAAAAAAAGAAACTTTAAAAAATAAAGAGAAAAATGTATGTCCTAAGGGCATTAGACCTGGAGTCAGCCATTTCTGCTCCCTGTGCCTTTGCTAGTTCTCATGGAAAAGTCCCCTTCACGTTTTGGCCTTCAGTTTCCTTTCCTATAAACAGCACCAATAAGTATCACAATTGAAAGGGAAGTTATAATTCCTGTCCTCCTTATCTTACAGATCCAAGGAGAAAATGGATATGAAAATACTTCAAAAAAACTAAAAATGCTCTGTTCTAGCATTGCAGTCATTTTACACATGAAGGATCTGCATTTTGGATGCCCAGTGAATGTTTTTCCTGGCCAAATACTAAACAGACTCCTTAATCTGGCTGTTTTTACTTTTATGCAAAAGAAGAAGGGAATTTCCATGCACAATGAGCCATCTAGCCCTAAGCATCAATAAGGTGGTTCAGCTATTACAAAGAAACAGAGATCACTTTTAAAGACCTAACATATCAATCCAGGATTGCGTAATTCACATCTAGAGCAGCTACCAAGGGGCAGGGGGAGGGCAGCTGACGGCTTCCTGAAGCCTATTATGTTATCCACATCCAGGAAGCTGCTTAAGCCAGAGCTTTCTTAAACCAAAGCCATGTCCACTAGCTTTGACTGCTTGCCTGCTGAGATTTTTTTTTTCCTGGCAAATAAATGTTTGGCTGTACAGCAAGCCAGACTGATGCATTTTGTGACAGATCTTTCCTAATATTCTAATCTCTCAGGCCCCAGACATGTGTCCTCAGTAGAGGTGGGCAGACTTTGTCTCACAGTTAGTTGGTATATTAAGAACCCTCTATTGTCTGCCTTCATTTCTATCAGAGGCGTCGGTCTAAGGAGGGAAGCCGCCCCCGTCATAAGCTGAACTCCTTCACGTTTTTGAGAGTTTACAAGGAGATTGATGGAGACTGAGTAACACACTCAACAGTCCCATGTACAGCTGCTCACGTTTAGTCAGTCACTTGAGATCTCTTCAGTACTAGTTCTCTGGCACAATCCTACAGGTGCCTGTCCAATTTTTTGCTTTGAATAGATCCGTTTTCCAGGCCTATGGGAGAAAACCCCTAGGGCTTGAAAGTTTCTACCCAGGCCTGGTAGAACATAGCATGGTGGGGAGGGAAGAGAAAGGGAAGGGGGACCCATGCCTTAGACTCTTTGGAGGATAAAATGATTGTCTACACCACACAGAGGCCTCACATTCATTCTGTTCATCCACTCATTCATTCATTCATTTGTTCATGGCACAGAAGAGGGGGACTCTGTCCTGTCCTCCCATGAAAGTTGCCTAGCTCACTACCACGGTCAGGGTTTATAGCCCTAGAATATACAAAATGGGGAGGTATTGCTCCTGCTTTGTTCGGGAGAATAAATGACTGTAAGACAGATGTGCTGAAGCAATGGGGGAAGAAAATCCAGTTCCACCTGGCTTCTTAGAAGGGCTCCTATCCCATCTGGGGCAGAGGGGGGCCCCTAACCGCTGGCATAGAAAGGAAAGCTCTAGTGTCACTTGATGCAGCTCTCCAAGCTGCTCCTACCAGGAACTAGAGGCGCCTTCCAGAGTTAACCCCTTCGTTCATAAGTACAGGGTGCAAGCCTTTCAAGCCACTGAGAGGACACATTATATGAACTTGAAAAAGACGATGATCTACCCTGGCTAGGTGACACAGTCGGTTGGAGCATTGTTCTGTACACCAAAGGGTTGCAGGTTTGATCCCTGGTCAGGGCACATGCCTAGGTTGTGGGTTCAGTCCCCAGTCGAGATGTGAATGGGAGGCAACTAATTGATGTTTCTCTCTCTCTCTTCCCCTCTTTCTCTCTCTTAAATCAATAAACATATCCTTGGGTGACAATTTTTAAAAAAGATGAGGATGTGATGATGATGATAAATACTTCCAATTTTGAGCCTTTACCACGCCGTAGGCACTATGCGCATTACACGGGTGATCTCATTGCATCCTCACAACAACCATGTGAGGTAGATACAATTATTATTCCTATTTTACAGATAAGGAAACTGAGGATCAGAAAAGTTAAGAATCATGTTCAAAGTCATACCACTCATGGGTGGTAGAGAGTCTATTTATCTTCTCTGTTCCTTCCATCCACGGTGATTACAAAACGTGCTTCCACCTATGTGACATCCCATGCATCTCCTCCTCTGTGTTCTTCCGTGTCCCATTATCTGGGAGATGTCTGCATGGCATAGATGGGCCCGCTGCTCTGTTAGACTTTCTTGGTCTCAGAAGTCCTCTAGGATCAGTTACTCACTGGTGAAGGGGGACACAAGAACACGTGAGCTTCAAGGTTCTTTTGCTAGAGTCTTGAGGCCTCCCAAGGACCAGCTAGCTCTCAGCCCTGATGACCCAAGGACTCAAGATCCTGGTGGGGTAATTACAGGCAGTGAGTGGCCTGAACAGAAGGATGGATAAGGACAAAAGAGGAAGCAGGAAGGAAACAGTGGCAGCCAAGGAGAAAGCAGAAAGCAGAGGTTGTCCCGAGTACGAGCACTAACTCTTTTCAAATGCTTCAGTGGGGACCAAGTGTTGCTCCTTTGGAGAGGGAGGAAAAGCCCCATGAGGGCCTTCGGAGCCCGGGCTGGTGAACAAAGCTGGGCACAGAGGTGAGAGATGCCTCCAGATGTCAAAAGAGGTGTTTTTCATTTTTTAATTAATTAATTAGTTTAATACATTGATTTTAGGGAGAGAGAGAAAGAGGAAAAAGAGAGAGAAACATCACTTGTTGTTCTGCTTATTGGAGCACTCATTGGTTGACTCTTGTATGTGCCCTAACTGGAAATTGAACCCACAACCTTAGTGTATTGGGACGACACCCTAACAACTGAGCTACCCAGCCAGGACAAGAAAAAAAATTGTTTAAACCTGACAACTGATGAGTTTTTAGGGCGTTGTGGAACACAGCACAACTCTGAATGCATGTCTCACTTGCTTTGAAAGAGAATGGTGTCTACCTAGATATTTCCCACGGGTGTCTCTGTTACAAACTGAATGTAAGAGTTGTGTGTTCCATCCTATTTGACGGGAATACGGGAATACGGTGTTTGCAGACTAAGTACCTGACGTAGTACCTGGAACTCAGCAGACACTCACTAAATGTGTGTGGTTTAAATGAAGAGCACAACACTTACATCTGGAAGCGATTGAGTTTGGGAGATGACAGAGCAGCCCAGGAGGACCTAGGAGGGCCAGCGGGCAGGCAACAATGGCCAGGCCACCGATCAAGCAGGCAGAGAAGGACTAAGTGGATGGTCTCACTTGAAAAGTCCAATGTTGTAGAAAAAAGTGGCACATAGGGAGTAGAAATCTAGAGAATGAAGCCAGGTTGTGAATTGGTCATATTGTTATTGATCAAGTCATGGAGAGCAGAGACTGAAAGGAACAGAGTACAAAGGTCAGAGCAGGAATCTAAATCCAAAGCACCTGAGACAGGAGTCCGAACCACACTACCAGATCACTAGATCGGACAAAGACACCAGATTTCAGTGCAGCCTTTGCTTTTAGCCACCTTCGAACTCTTCTGTGTGAGGCCAGGACTGGGATCAGTACGTAAGAAGGGTTGAGCCTGTAAGCGGGAGAAATTACCTCTACCTTTTATAGAAAGGAAATAGCAAAGAATAGGAAACTGACTTTTCTGCTCCCATTTTCTCCTTGAAAATAGACCCTGACACCTATGGACAGGAAGTAACTATTCTTGGGAGCCTCTGAACTTCAGTGGCAGAAATCGTGTCACCGTTGCCTTTTCCTGGACCCCCATGGCTCCTAGAATGAAGGCCAGAGTCCCTGTCCCCATCTCTGAGGCCTTGCATGAACTGTCTAGGCAGGGCCCCGAGCGTGGTTGGGTCGGTGGGCTCTGGACAAGCGCACTTGGCTGAGGGGTGAAATCCAGCTCCTACTCCAGTCGCCAAGCCGCAAGCCTCAGACCTTTGTTCACTCTGACAAGGGTAGGAAGGGGCAGTTTCTAGTGTCACTGGGCTATTCTGGATTTGCACCCTATTTCTTCCTCAGCGCACAGAGGAATGCTCCAAATTCTGAGGTACATAGTGCCTCATACACACTGTTACCCACAGCACAGAACAAAACACCCCGATACTTAGTGCTTTCAAATATGTATCTTGCTCACAATCAAGCAGTTTGGGCGGGGGCTCGTGGGGCCGTTTTTCTCTGCTCCACTTTACGTTGGCTACAGAAGCTCAAAGACAGGGCTAGAATCACCTGGAGGCTGGCTCACTCACGTGTCTGTGGGGCAACACCCTTCAGACACCCTGAGTCTTCAGCGGGGACTTTTCCATGTGGCTGCATGGCTGCCCCACAGCATGGTGGCCAGGTCTCAAGGAACCAGGCAGAAGATGTTTAGAATAAGTCACGTGGCATCTCCTCTGCTGTAGTCACAGGCCCCCGGAAATTCAAGGGGAGGAAACGTAGGCCCTGCCCCTTGGTGGGTGAGTATCAGGGTCACACTGTAAGAAGAGCTGGGGGTACCCGTAGTAGCACAGTCACCATTGGGAAGTACAATCAGACACACACACCTGCGTCCTCAGCCCTCGGGGCCTTTGCACGTTCTGTTTCTTCTACTCGCAACATCCCTTCCCCTCCTTCCCTAATTAAGGCCTATTCATCCCTCGTATCTCAGCTGAGTCATCGTTTTTTCCGGGGAAACCTTCCCAAGCTCCCTGACCAGGTCAATTCCCCCTAATTTATGATTCCTGATTCATATCCCAGTTCTATTTTACACACATGTGTATATAAAATTTACACATGTATAAATGTGTGTATGGACAGACACACACGCCAATGTGTCTCTCGGTTAGAAGGTGAGCCCACATAAAGAGGAAATGCAGAGTGTGGCTTTGTCATCGCTCTCCTAGTGTGGGAACCGGGATATAGGTGTTCATATATTTATGGAATGACAAAGAAAATGCATGGATGTCCAGGCTGGATTTTGGAGCCTCTATGATTTTCCAATGGCTTGTTACCCCTGGGGCAGGACTATTAAATCCAGGCAAGAAGACAGATTCAGCCCTGGCTGGTATAGCTCTGTGGATTGAGCACCGGCCTGCAGACAGAAAGGCTACCTGTTGATTTCCATTCTGGGTACATGCCTGGATTGCCAGCCATATCCCCAGTTGGGGGCACATGAGAGCCAACTGATAGATATTTCTCTTGCACAGTAATATTTCTCTCCCTCCTTTCCCCTCTCTCTAAAAATAAATAAGTAAATATCTTTAAAAAAAAGAAGAAGACAGATTCAGAAGAAGATGCTACTGAGCTTGATGCTGGAGTAGCAGGTTAGCTCAATTTTGGGGCCTTACCAGGGTTAATCTCTGTAGAATGAACCCCTCCTGCCTAGCTCTCACAGACCTGCTTACAAAGGCTAATGTGTTCATCCCATTTGTCTGTACAGAGCAGCTCAGGTAGTTCCGGTCTTCCAAAGGAATTAGAGGAGACTTGGAATAGTAGGCAAAATATAGGACTAATGAGTAGTTTCCAGGTGGGAGCCAGCCCCGCCTCCAGGTCCTTTGTCAGTCAGAGGCAGGAAAGACCTCCAACCTGTTCTGACTTTGCACCAGGATTAACAAAACACGCTGTGCTAGGGTGTGCGTAGATTCCTTCACCAGGCAAAGGATCAGGAAGCTTAAGCCCTAATTATGGAGGAGGGGAAAATGGGGCAGAGTCTGCAATGGGATGGGGAGGAGCATGAAGAGAGAGAGAAAATAAAAGTTTCATAACCAGTTTGCTGGGAAATTAAAACTCCACAACACATTTGCCTACAGCATGTAGAAGGCTTACAAATAGCTCTATAAGAAATGACAGAGGACTTGTTACAAAAAAAAAAAAAAAAGCGATAGACAACCAAGGTGGAGAGACGTGGTGCAGAGTGGAAATCAGGTTCCTCCTACACCTTCCCTGGGGGAACCTCAGGAGCCGGGCCTCCAGCCACCAGGCCCACGCTCTCATCCACGCTCGGGCCCTAGCTTCTGAGGGCCTAAAAGCAGCGCAGGCCTTGTCCCCCCATCCCAGACAAAATCTGTGCATGTGAAAAAAGGAAAAGGAACTAATACCTGAGGAGCTAAGCAGCAGTTCTTCAACTTTTTTCCTGTTATGGTCCTCTCTGGCCATCTGGTGAAGGCTATGAGCATCTCAGAGTCAATATTTTTCCTTAATGTATTAAATATAATATATAGAATTGATTGCAGGCTTCCACGACTGACCAGGACTGTAAACGGATCAGACTTACCCTTCTGCCTGAAACAACTAAAAAGCCACACAAGGTACATGAAACCACGGATTATAAAACATTGACACTCAGTCAACGAAAGGCAATGCCCCTGAGAGGTGGGAGACAAACTAGGCGGCACGGCGCTATCGCCCAGCTTACGGCCTGAAGAGCTTCTGGACTGTGTGCAAGGATGCGGAGCTGGTAGTCTCCCTGAGTTGGGAAGAGAAGCTGAATGAAAGGGGAGTCCAAGGTGGCTGGAGTTTACGAAGCGGAATACCCCAGAGAAGAGAGCCATGCAAAGAGAGGACTGGAGATCCACAGAGGGTCTTCCCCGAGTGCTGAGTGCGGATCAGCACAATGTGTATGAAGAAACTGCTCAAGGCCAGGAAAAGAACCAGCCGAAAGGATTAGAGGGGACAATTCTTGGCGCTGACCAGGATCAGGAAGAGTTCCTTACTCTATCTTATCAACCAGACCAGAAAGCCTCCTGATCCATTGAGCATCCCTGAGTGCTCAGAATGGTTTTGTCTCAGGGGGTGGGAAAATTTAGCTTTAAACTAAACGCTGCTGTGTTCTCACCAAACAAGGCTTAAGAGAAATCAAACTTACCCATGTCTCGGAACAAAGCCAAGAGTATTTAGAATATTTGTAAGAATACCAAAATATGCAATATGCAAAAAAAGTAAAACTCACAGTGTCTGTCACAGCATGTGATAAAAAGTAATCAGGCATGCAAAGAAGCAGGAAAATATACCCGTAATGAGTATGAAAAGCCATCAATCAAAACCGATTCAGAAGTGATACCAGTGATAGAATTAGTGCTCAGGGACATTAAAACAGCTATATTCAAGAAAGCCATAGGAAAGATTGAGCATGTTAAGTAGAGACATCAAAGATATATGTATATATATATAAAGACCTTATTTGAAATTCTAGGGATGAAAACTATAATGTGTGAGATGAAAAATACACTAGATGGGACTAATAACAAATTACATAATGTAGAAGAATAATTAGTGGACTTGCAAACAGTAATACAAGCTATCTAGAATAAAACACAAAGAAAAAAAGACCTTAAAATATAGCAAACATCACTGAGTTATGGGACAACTTCAAGCAGTCCAAAAATATGTAATTAGAGGCCCCAAAGAATAAAATATTTGGAGAAATAATGATCACTTTTCAATTTTGATTAAAAAAATATAAACCCAAAGATCCAGGAAACTCAACAAACCCACACACAAGAAACATGAATAAGATTATATCACCAAAGCATAGTTTAACAAAACTGCCTATACACAATGAGCAGAATAAAACATTTAAAAGCAGTGAAAGATTAAAAAACAAACAACAACAACAAAAGGCCAAACATTACACAATAGGAACAAAGATAAAGATGAGAATAGAATTCCTTTCTTGTCTGAAATGATACAAACCAACAGAAGACAATGGAGCCAAATATTTAAAGTACTAAAAATAAAATAAAATATAGAATAAAATAACCCACACTGGCAACTTAGAATTCTATACTCAGCAAAAATATCTTTCAAAAGCAAAAGTGAAATACATACTTTTCTAGACATACAAAAGTTGAAAGAATTCATCACTGACAGACTCATATTATGAGAAATTTGAAGGAAATCCCCTCAGGAAGAAGGAAAATTATAGCAGCTGGCAATCTGGATCACACCAAGAAATAGAGTGCTGGAAATGTTAACTGCAGGGGTAAGTCTGAGACTTTTTCCTTATTATTTAAGTATATGAAGAAGATACTTGACTGTTTAAAGTAAAAATACTAATAATGTATTGTGAAGTTGGCACTACATGTGGTGGTGAATATCTGACAATAATAACAGAAAGGTTAGGGGTGAGGGGAGGGGGGGAGAGGATGCAGACAACTGCAAATGAACAACAATAAAGTAATAAAATTAAAAAAAACCCAGAAAAGCTAGGTGAGAAGCAGTGGAAGTATATTATTGTAAGTTCTCACACCACATGTACAGAGGATGATATCACGTGAAGGTAGACTGTGATATGTTAACTATGTATACTTTAAACCCTCAAGCAACATCGAAAAGAATGCAATATTAGTCCTCACTGGTGTGGCTCAGTGGGTTGGGCATCACCCCACAAACTGAAAGGTCGCTAGTTCGATTCTCGGTCGGGGCCCATGCCTGGGTTGTGGGTCAGGTCCTCGGGTGGGACACATGAGAGAGGCAGCTGATCAACCTTTCTTCCTCCCTTCCCCTCTCTAAATAAAGAAATAAAAAAATTAAAAAATAATACAATAATGTGTTATAGCTAATAAGCCAGCACAGACGGTACATGAAATTGTAACAATGGTCAATGAATCCAACAGAAAGAGAAAGGAACAAACACATCTGGCAAACAGAACACAAACAGCAAGGTGGCAGATTGGAGCCTCATCAGAGCAACAGTCACATTAAAGACACGTGGTCTGAACGCTCCTGCGAGAGGGCAGAAGGTGTCAGCTTGGAGAGAAAAGCAACGCTCATCTGTCTGGTGCCTACAAGGAACTCTTTAAGTGTAAAGACTCACTACTTGGTTAAAAGCAAAAGTATTGAAAAATATATGCGATGCTAACATGAGTGTAGATTATGTAAAGAACTTTTATAAATCATGAGGATAAAGACAAACCATTTTGAAAAATGGGTAAAAGGCTGAAACAGGCATTTCACTAAAAAGAAAACATTTAATTAGCCAATAAGCACATGAAAAGGTGTTCAACAGTGTGAGTCACTGAGACGGTGCAAATTAAAGTCACACTGAGGTACCACTGTATACTTACCACAAGACGGGGGAAGCTACCAATACCAGGTAAAGCAACCGGATCTCTCAGTACATTCTTGGATAAATTGGTTCAACAGCTTTGAAGAGATTTGGTACTGTTTGTTACACAGAGGAACGCACACATAGTCCGACGTCACAGGAATTTTACTCCTGGGCATAGAGTGATACCTCACCTATCACGGGAGTTACATTCCAGAGACCCCTGCAATAGCTGAAAATCCATGAAGTAGCGGTGTTGTATTTATCTTATTACTTATATATATTTTAAGGCTTTATAAATCCTTCCCACACTCCTATAAACCTCTCCCACTCTCTTACTAACCTTTCCCATGCTCTTATAAACACTTCATATTAAAATCATAAATATTAAGCCTGGCTGGTGTAGCTCAGTGGATTGAGCGCTGGCTGGGAACCAGAGGGTCCTGGTTCGATTCCCAGTCGGGGCACATGCCTGGGTTGCGGGCCAGGTCCCCAATGAGGGCCATGTGAGAGGCAACCGTACATTGCTCTTTCTCCCTCCCTTCTCCTCTCTCTGAAAATAAATAAAATCTTTAAAAAAAATAAAATAAAAAATAAAATCATAAATATTATATAAATACCTATGTACCTAAAAATCCTGTGACATAGTGAAAACTCCACGATATAGAATTAGATATATACTTTTTTAAAACCCCACGATACAGTGAAGCTGCAATACGTGAGCCGTGATATAGCGAGGGACGACTGTATACCCAGTAGAGATACATCCGTATGGTAACAGAAGGATCTACACAAGAATACTGACAGTAGCCCTGCTAGTCTTGTCTGAAGGCAATCCAAAATTTCTCCTACAGTGGGGCAGATAAATAAATGTCTATTCACTGTATATGTTTACAAATTTATATTCCATCGTATGCAGTGGGTACTATGTAGTCATGAAAAAGAACTGCTGCTACATCGCTGACTCTCCTTGAGATAATGCAAAGTCCAAGAAGCCAGGGCCAAAGGAGTCCACACCATACAATTCCGCTTCTATGATGTATGAGAACAGGCAAAAGTAACCCAGAGTCATAAAGGTCAGAATCATGGTACAGGCCACCCAGTTAAATTTGAATTTCAGATTAACAACAAATACTTTTTTATTGTGAGCGTGTCCCGTGCCATGTTTTTGCTGGCTAAATCTGGCAACCCTTCTTTGGGGAAGGGGGATATTAACTCAGCAGGTGCAGCAGGCTGGCTTCTGTGGTCTTGGTAATATTCTAATATTTTGATCTAGATAGTAGTTTTAAGTGTGTCTGTTTCTAAAAATGTATCAAGGTAAATGTTTGAAATTTTTGCATTTTACTATATAAATGTTGTCTATGTCAATGGAAAGCTTTAAAAGTTTTAATACAGAGGTAGGACAATACCTAAAGGGTCAGGAGTTCTGGGTTCAAATTATAGTCCTGATTTGCGTAAGTTTGGTCCAATTTTTCCAAGTCTCTGTTTTTTTATCTGTAAAATGGAAATAATTTTAATAAGAGCTATTCTACTAACTCCGCTTTGTGCATGGGGAAGTAGACGTGTTGGGATGTTAAATCCCTGTTCAGGGCAACCCAGCAAATGAGTTGCATGGACAGGTTTGAACCCATTGTTCTAGGGCCCACATAGTTCACTTCCACACCCAATGCCTTGCCTATTGGAAACTGTTCCTAAAATCGTAAAAGACTCAACAAACAGACTTCTCTTAGGATTCTTTAGAGCGGAAAATTTAAATAAAAAGTCTAGAGAGTAGTTGCCAAAATTGAAGTGTGTGTATTTTCCTGGTAAGCAGGACTTAACCTGGCTTCAGGCTCCCAGAGGGTTCTCTGACACCGTCCCATAAGGAGGGGAAGAGTTAGAGGAGCCCCTGGTCTAAAGCAGATGCACGGCCCAGAGTGGCCGGTAGCAGACTTGTCTACACCAGGTCCCCAAAGTCCTGTGACTTGGATTTCTCTTCCCTTTTGACCCAGCCCCCTCCTTTCTTCCCTCTCTAGCCCCAGGCAAACCATTTTTCTGGGGAGACACCTCTCAGTTGCCTCCTATTTGAAAGAAGGGGCCGAGGGGTGGGAGGGTGGCCAGCTGCCCTCACCAGGGAGTTGTACTCTTGCTTAATTAGTCTTTGCAAAGGGCTGTGGATTGTTAAATTACTAGACAATTGAGATAAAGCCTGGGGGCTTTTGAAATCTGTCCTGTGCTGCCCTAACTTGTGGGAGGGACCTGCCTGGAGGTGAGGGGGAGTGGGACGGAGAGAGAGAAAGTGAGAGAGTTGGGACTCTTAGACTCTTAGGGTGGGGCTGGCCCCTCCCAATGGACAGGACAACAAAGAGAGCCTAAAGTCTCTGCTGCCACTTCCCAGCTTGTCTTTGGTGCTGAAAGCCACCTTCTCAGATATGTTTGTTTTTAGTTTCGGTACCTTTGCTTTTCATAATGCGGCTAGTCTTAAGGAGGGATGGGATAACAGTGATAGAACTAAGGTGCACTGTGTGCAGTCTGGGCATTTGACCTCCATCTGGAGAAGGGAGGCAGAAAAGGAACGTTGCTGAATCCCCATGAAAACACTCAAATGCAGGGACTGTTATGTCCCCATTTTATAGATGAGGAAAGAGAGGCAGAATGACTCATAGATGGGGCCCCAGGTCACATGTTCATACATGGCTGAGCCAGAGGTCTGAACCCTTCTAGTGAGACCGAGATGCCCTCTTGGGCAGGCTTAGGTTCCCAACAGAGAGTGGAGGTGGCACAGTTTGAAAAAATGCCCCAGGCCATCCTGATACAGCCCCTGGTTGGCTGGTGGGGAGGGGGAGTGTAGCCCCTCACTAGTACAGAACTAGTTGCTAAAGTGAATGGGTTCATCTTATGCCTTCTGGAGAGGGGGATTGGGTGCAGAGCAGTGACTCCACTGGAGGTCATTTTGCAACCCCCTCAAAGGTGACATATGTCACCTTCTGGAGACATTATTCCTGCCACTGTCAACTAGTGGGATAGAGACAGGGATGCTGCTCAATACCTGACAACCCACAGGAGAGCCCTGCAGGACAAAGAGTTTTTCAGCCCACAATGTCGACAGCACCGAGGTTGAGAAAACCAGCTGTTGCGGTGAGGGGGTGAGGAAGCGGGTAAATTGAGGAGTAAGCTCTGGGCATCCCAGAAAAAGCATAAGTGGAGGTGGGGGGGGGCAGTCGATGGGCGTTGAAGACCAATGTTATCTACTTCACACTATAGCTGACGGCAAGGTATGAGTTTTGCTTTAAAGAAAACTACTTACGTTTTTGCTTTTTGATCCTCACCTGAGGATGTGTTTATTGATTTTAGAGAGAGGGAGAGAGAGAAGGAGTTGGGGGTGAGAGAGAGAGAGACATCAATCAGTATGAGAGAGAAATATCGATCTGTTGCCTCCCATACACACTCAGCCTGAGACCAAACCTGAAACCTAGGTGTGTGCCCTGACAGGTAATCAAACCCACAACCTTTTAGTGTTTGGGGACGACACTGCAACCAACTGAACCACCTGGTCAGAGCAGAAACTACAATACTTATGTTTTTGCTTAGATCTTTTTTATACCACCAGACTATCACAGGAAAATGGTGAGGGTGATTCTCTTGTCTGTGAATGTAAGAGCTAGTAGCCAAAGAAGGCCTGGACTGGGAGTTTAAGAAACTTGAATTCCAATCCTGGCCTGGCTAGGTGATGCCTCAGTTTCCTTACCTGTAAAATGGGGATGATTACATTTGCCCTCTCTACCGCACAAGGTGTTTGTGCATAGCAAGTGTAACGAGATGTGAGAAAGGGCTTTGTTGAAGGACAGTCCCCTTAAAGGACAGAGGATGCTGCCACCATGACACCTGCATGCAGGTCTCTAAGCACATTTTAGGTACATGGGGTTGATTGTTTATTGGGTTGGCCCAAAAGTCTGTATGGTTTTTACAATAAAATAAAATACACATTTTTTCATTTTCACCAATAACTTTATTGATTTGGATATTTTGCATATGTCAGCTATCTCCCACATGGTATAGCGTCGATTGTTCTCCATTAATGTCTCAATTTGACTGCTACCAACTTTAGCTGGTCCACCCGACCGTAGAGCATCGTCCAGTGAGAAACCTCCAGCATGAAACTTCGCAATCACTTTTGACGCATTCGATCAGTCACAGCACCTTTTCCATATACTGCAAAAATCTCTTTTTTGCATTTCAGTTGAGTTTTACCTTTCTTGAAATAAAAAAGCATCATAATATGTGGGAAATGTTGCTTATTTTTTTCATCTTCAATATTAAAATGGTTAACAAAAATTCACCAATTTTGATAAGTTCCTAAATGCACGCTGATATGACAGCTGTCACCATACAATCTAACAAAATTGTTTTGAATGAAGTTAAAGACAACTAAGCACTACTAGAGCCATCTTACGGGAAAAACCAAACGAACTTTTTGGCCAACCCAATAGTTTTAAATTAAAGGAGTGAAATGGAATCCTTTGTCATTTGTGTGCTTTGAAACTCAAGTATGAGAGTAAATATGACAAACAGAGCTTTAAAATTAGATATCATGAGGAATCTAATGAACAAACTGAACTAATAAGCAAAAGAAGACAGACTCCAAGCAGGCTGACAGCTGTGGGGGTGGGGTGAACTCAGGGTCACGGACAACGGTGTATTGATTATGGGGCCAGGGGTGGAGAGAGGTGGAAGAAGGTACAAGGGGGATAAATGCTGATGGAGAAATGCAATTAAAAAATAAAAGTAAAAACAATCCTCAAAAAAAAAAATGAGATGCAACATGAGCAACAGCTGCCTTGAAATATCCCTGTTTTGAGTGGGGAGGTATGTGTTTGAGGAGAAAAGCCAAAGCATTTCTTTCTTTGCATTTTTTTAGAAAGATTTTTATTTACTTTTTAGAGAGAGGAGAAGGGAGGGAGAAAGAGGAGAGAAACATCGATCAGTTGCCTGTTGCATGCCCCCAACTGGGGACCTGGCCCGCAACTCACGCATGTGCCCTGACTGGAAATCGAACCTAGACCTCTCGGTTCACAGTCTGGCGCTCGGTCCACTGTGCCATACTGGTCAGGGCCAAAGCATTTATTTCTTAAAACAGAAAAAAGAGTATGATCTTTCTCTTTGATTATGCAAGTAATCCATGCCCAGTTGTTAAAACCAGACAAAACCAGGGAGTATAGAAAAGTATAAAAATGAAAGTAAAAATTACCCAACATTTTATCATCTAAAAAAAATGCTCAATATTTTGGAACATCCTTTTAAATGTTTTTAATCAACAATTATACTTTTTTTAAAAGAAAAAACTGTACAGTACCTGCTGTTTTGTAGACAGAATAAAATAACATGAACAGCCAGAAGATTACATTATAAAGATGCTTCTTATATGATTATCTAACCACTGTGCTGTACACCTGAAACTAATACAAAATGCTATTGAATGTAAACTGTAATTGAAAAATAAAATTTAAAATAAATAAATAAACAAAATAGAAAGATTTTTTTAAATTTATTGTATTTTTTCCATTACCATTTAATGGAAGCTCCTTCTTGTACAGGGGAGTGTGTGAGTTTCCTTCAAAGAGGAAAATGCTGAAAGACATCCATATGAGATCCTTCCCTAAGAAATACCCCATCTGGTTTCCAGAGAGCATCACTTTTGCTTTTGGGGGTGGGGTGGGCAGCAGGGCCTGGAGGGGGTTAGGAGGGCTCCCAGGTACCTAGACAACATCACTCGTAAGGCCCTGGTAGGGAGGGGAAGGGAGAGGGGGTGAGGCCTCTGCTCTTCTTCCGGGACCTGGGACTTGGGTTTCTCCAGGAACAGAGCCCTTGGCTGCGTGAAGCACGAAATGCGCATGCGTATGCTGTGACAAGACCCTCGTGAACCAGGGTGACCAAGAAAGCGGGGAAGAATCAGGGTCTGAGTGCTCACGCCTAGAGAAAGACCATGTTTCCACGGGAGGGGTTGCTGGGAGGGTACCTGTGCTTCTTAAGGGGTTTCGGGTCATTATAATCTCTCATTCTTGGCATCCTGGAACCTTTAAGAAATAACGATTAATGACTTCCCTCCAGCTCTAGGTATTTACAGTGTGCCCTCAGGCTACCAAGAATCAGAGTTTGCTCAAGATGACAGTCAACCGGAAGCCTCACTCCTTGTTGCTGAGCCCGGGGCTGCAGGCTGTGCTCTGTACTTCGATCCACACTCACTCTGGACCCCAGGACTCATCTACCTTCTCCTTTTTCCTGCCCAAATGAGTGTTTCATTAGGAAATATAACCAACTAATATCATTGGAATTCACAGAAACGATTGGGACTTTTGTAAGGGGGAGGGGAAGCTGATTCTAATCCAGTCTCAAGTGATTTGATCAACATAGATTTAGTCCTTCCTCAAGGGCAGAGTGAGCTGAAAGCTGCTGTGGATTTCTGCAGAAATCAAGCCTGACATCATCACCCTCTGGACCTGGGAGTCTCCTTGGATCCTTCACTTCCTCCATCCCGTGATGCTTTTGGCCAGAAGCAGGTGTGTCAGCCCACACCTAGATAAGTTACAAAGGGGAGCAATGCTATTGTCTTCTCCTGAAATTTCACCTGCTCTGTCCCTTGAAAAGACATAAACCGCCTTGTGAGGTTGCTCAATGCTGGCTGACATCGTCCCTGCCTCCATTTAAAATGCCCATGTGTTTGTGGAGGGGGCTTTGGTATCCCTGACATTTCTGAACAACGGGCTTTGAGCAGGCAAGGATGCTCTGTAAAAAAAGGATAGGGTCACTGGAGGGGTTTGTTTTTTTGGAAAGAAAAGAAAACCTCAAGCATTTTAATATGTTAAATACACACCCAATCATTAATTCTAAAGACTTCAACAGATCAACCTAAATGAAACTTTTTAAAGCAGCCTTTCCCCCCTTCTCAGAAACACTGAGACCTACCCTATGGCAACGACTATCGGAAGTCTCTGCCCTGTATACCAGGGCAGCACAAATAATTCCGCATAAAGCAGCCAGTTCCTGTAGCCTGGCATTAGGATAAGTATATCTTAAGAAAGTTCTTATGCAGACTTGGCTTCAGGCAATAAAACGTCATAGACGTATAACTGTAGCAAGCGAAATTTCTAGGGAGCAAATTAGGCTGAAAACATCTTCTAGAGACGGCTAGAAAGGAATCGTACACCACCCCAAAATAAGGCAAGTTATGCAGTAAATGTTTCATTTATTGGCCTTCTTCCATTACTATTAGGGTTGAAAGACATCTTGTCAATAGGAAAGGTATATTTATGGAGAGCTGATGTCTTTCCAAAGGCTGTCACAGATGCCTATAGTGGTCGTGATCAGCTCAGGAAGGCAGGTGATGAAACCCTGTACAAATGCATACATCTCCCCATTAACCCTTGGATCATCAGGCATTATTGTCACTTTATTACCCGGACCTGTCATTAGCTGAAGCAAGGTGATCAAGCCAGGCACTGCAGAAAAATGCCAGAACAGAACAGTGTTCCTCAGGGTTTCAAGAAGAGGGTGTATATGTGTGCCTTCGCACGTCCCTTGACAGAATCACTGGGGGGAAACAAAAGGATGTCTGCAAAGTGGGCCCTTTTTACCTACCTCTTCTTCCTGTTAAAATTGAAAACTCTTAGGCGTCCAATTTTTCGTGTTCCTATGTTGGCTAAGGGAGTAGCTTTCCTTAAGATCCAAATAAGGAACCATCACCCACGCAGAACAAAAAGCAAACAGAACAAAAATCTCACAGTGGAATCAGGACTTTGGCTTCTAAACATTTCCCCATTTTATAGCTTCCTTATGTTTTCAGATTCTTTTTTGGGCTTCCATCAGTCAGCACACTCCCTGCATAGATAAGTCCAACACAGTGGGTAACAGATCATCCATCATGGAGCCCCGATCTTTAAAGAAAAATCACACAGAACATACATATACACACACACGCACACATGTACGCATCACTGTCAAGGGTAATTTAGTAGAATCTTGCCGAGCGATTGAGGGAGCTGAATATGGTTGTCAACATGTCTCCTCTGCTTCTGGTGAATCTGAACAGACTCCCCGTACTTCTCCTAAATTCCAAAGCCAAACTTCCAGTGTGGTTTGTCTGTTTTGCTAGTGTGCTGGTAAACCTTTCCCATTCGTGAAGTGGGGGCTGAAACTATGAACCATGGACTGTGAATGCTGAAAAGGGCCCAAGGAAGTATCCAGTCCAACCACCTCCATTGGCAGGTGAGACAGGACGAAGGGGTCACAGGTAACGTGGCCTATCTCTGTTGTCTCTATCCCATCTCTATTCCTTCCTCTCTTTCTAAAAGCAATGAAGACATGTTCTCGGGTGAAGATAAAAAAAATTTATGCATATTACTAATGTCAACATACTTCCACAGACAAATTTTTTTTTTTAAAGATTTTATTTATTTTTACAGAGAGGGGAAGGGAAGGAGAAAGAGAGAGAGAGAAACATCAATGTGTGGCTGCCTCTCACATGGCCCATGCTGGGGATCTGGCTTGCAACCCAGGCATGTGCCCTGATTGGGAATCGAACCAAGCCACCCCTTGGTTCACAGTCTGGAGCTCAATCCAATGAGCCACAGCAGCCAGGGCGAGAAAAATTTTTTTAAAAAGATTTTATTTATTTTTAGAGAAAGGGAAAGAAAAGGAAGAAGAGAGGGAGAGAAATATCGATGTGAGAGAGATACAACGTGCCTGACTAGGGATCGACTCTTAGCTTTGCGGATGACACCCAACCAACTGAGCCACACAGGTCAGGACCCACAAAGAAAGATTTCACAGAAGAATGGTGGACAGGGAGGAGTAAACAAAGAAGTGAAGAAGCAGTGCGTAAGGAGGAGACGGAGAAAGAAAGGGAGCCTGAGGGGCAGTCCACTGACAGAGCTCAGGCCCCAGTCTGGCTTCCATGACAGACTCCAAAGGAAGAAGTCACAGCTTCTCCCGCCTCCTGCCCACCGCCCAATATTCATACACTAAGATGGCAAAATCCCTTAGTTCAGGCTAAAGTCAGAACTGGTCTGGCTTCCTCCGTTTTCAGAACCCCTGCCAAGTAGTAGGAGTCATTGATATCTAGAGAGAGAGCTTGCCTTAAACTATCAAAGTAGAATCCAAGTCCTTGCTGGTGTGGCTCAGTTGGTTGCAGCATCGTCCCATACACCAACATTTTGGGGATTCCATTCCTGGTCAGGGAACATAACTAACTTTCGGGTTTGATCTCAGGTCTGGGCAGGTACGGGAGACAACCAATTGGCATTTCTCTCTCCCATCAATGTTTCTCTCACAAATCAATAGACATATTTAAAAAAATGTTTTTAAGGTATCTGAGTTGCTTCAACCTGTGCACATTGCCAGCTCTTCTTTAAAATTTCACATCAGCCCGGCTGGTGTAGCTCCGTGGATTGAACGCAGGCTGGGAACCAGAGGGTCCTGGTTCGATTCCCAGTCAGGGCACATGCCTGGGTTGCGGGCCTGGTCCCCAATGAGGGCCATGTGAGAGGCAACCATACATTGTTCTTTCTCCCTCCCTTCTCCTCTCTCTGAAAATAAATAAATAAAATCTTAAAAAAAAATAAAATTTCACACCAAATCTGTAAATTACATGTTTACATTGTGGGCCAAAGATTTTTAAAAAAAATCATGTGACTTTGTTTTTTGCCAATTGCAGCTCCATGCCCAACTCCTCCCCCACCCCCACCCTGACATCACCTGAAGCCCTTTCAGAGACTCTGAGGTCACAGACCCTCTGAAGGCCTGCTGGTCTTGCCAAGCCTTCTTACGGCACGAGGCAAAGAAATGAAATGTGGCACATGTGCTATCATGAAATAACTTTTAATTACTTGATTAAATCAGAGATTTAAAGAAGGAAAGATTCAAGAGTTTCCTTTGAATAAGAAATATAAGGATATGCCAAAATACATGTGGTTACTGATCTTAGGAAGAAAGAGCTTATATTTACATATGATAAAAATGCAGGCCAGGACATTAAAAATAATAAACTCACTCTTTAAAATTTCAAGTCAGTATATTTATGAGCTTTTATTATCCAGGTAGTCCTATAAAGGACATAGAAGACCTCATTATCCAACTTAATTCACATCAGGTTAGATTAAAAAACAAAATACAAGAGAAAGAAATTGCCAGAAAATTGAATGACCATAAATGTGTTCCAGTTAAAGTAAATAAGCCCTTAAAATGGGCCTTAGGAAAGTCATGCTGCACACAGACTTAGGCACACTAAATATACATGTGACAATTAGCAAGTGTGAAAAACTATGGTCATTGGCTAAACATATAAATCTAAAGGCAACCAAGTGAAGAGACCTAAACAAGAAAACTGTTAAATCCATTTGTACATGGATTTAACAGTGAAGCATTTCATTCTTCATGTTTTTACTTGGTGTCTTGAAATAATCCCCTTTCTGTCTCCGCTCTCCCGCTCTCCCTCTTAGAAACGGTGCCCGCCTTATTTATTTATGAAGTCTGAAGGTTAGTCCTACCTGCTGAGACTAATTAGTCCTGTGCTTTGTATCCTATTCAATCCTGTCTGATTAAATGTACACATTTGTTTAACTTCTTTTCAGGCTCCTTCTCGCTATACTTCTGATTTCCTGATTAATATTAAAGTTGGGAGTTACAGTGATTCTAGTCTGTCACCTGCCCCGCCCCCCCATTTTTGTTTTCCCCGCATCTTATTGTTTAGTGTGCAAATGTGGTTGTGAATTTTTTCCATTGCAGGGGAATTCATGGGACTTGTCAATCTTGGTATCATTATTTTTAGTAGTCTTTTTTCTGAGACCTTAGCTTATAAAACAGTTTTGCTGAAACCCCAAACTCTCTAAATACTATATGGTAAATTTGCTCTTTTTAGGTCCTGATGAGCTGGCTGAAAAGCAAGTGAGTTTTTTTTTTTAGGATGGGTGGGATAATTTAATACATCACGGACTCCAGACCAACACTTCCTAACAGACAACTTGCTAGTTCCTACTGATTTCTTCTTTCTTTCTTTTTTGATTCTTTCTGTCCCCCTTTCATGTTGGAGTTTCCAGGCCACTTTTCATTGGATATTTGCAAGAAAATAAGTGTTCTTGCTCCATCATCCAGGAACACTATTTTGGAAGGCAGGCCTTTTCCTCTTTAACATAATTCTGTTCCCCATTTTGTAGCAAATCAATCTGCTCCCCGGGAGAGTGCCTAAAAATCAACAAATACCTGTTTCAAACCCCAGGTTTTCCATCTCCTCCCTGAGGTCTTCCAGCGTCAACTTGGTTAGCAATTTCCTGCCAGAGCCATCTACATCTTGATTATTTGGTCAGTCTTTCCGGGATTTCATTTCAGACCCCCTTGGAGAAAGACTCCAGTACCTCTGATCCCAGGGGTTGGTGAACTTTCAGTTTTATTTTCCCTGGTGGTGTTAACGCCCAAACTTTTCACCTCCAAAGTCAGAAAGGACTTTGAATCCTAGCTCATTTCCTACCACCTGAGACGTCAGTTAAAAAAAAAAAAAAAGAAAAAAGAAAAAACCCACAAGACTCAACATTTAAAAGAATTATGTATTTTACCTTAAATATATTTTTAATGCTCCTAACAAACACTACAATATTTGATTGTTTTTTGGATAAAAGGTCATCTTGGCATATTTATTCTAGCGAGACATTTAATGACATGATTCACTATTAGTAAACAAAAAAGGGAGGGAAGACCTCGTGGGTTAATAGTTTCTTTCACTGCCTATAACCAGGCACTCTGCCCAGCCCTCCACTTCCCCAAGCCCGCTGAAAGCGGAGGGCTGACCTTTCTTTCTGACCACTTCTGTTACATCCCGCCCAAGGGTGGCTGACTTCACTGCTGGATTAACCACTAAGACCCCCCCCC
>PVJI01010944.1:0-57431 GCA_004026765.1 Micronycteris hirsuta | reverse complement strand
GTTGCCACCACTGGGTGATACACGAAAACCTCAGGTTATCACAAATCTGAGCAAGTTAAATAGAATTAATAATATCCACCCCCGCCCCCACTTCTCCTTTCCTATACACGCAGATAATTATGCAAAGTCAAATTGTCCTCTTTGATTTTTTCTTTTCCAGAATCAGCTCGGTTATTCCCACCCCTAAAATCTCTCATATCCCCCACACACGTACTTTTTAATTCACTGCCATCTTTCATTAAGTCTATCCAGTTTATCAGATAAATCTTTCTCCCTCTTTCTGACATCCTTTGTTCATTTATAAATTCCAAAATAGTTCTGTTCTGTTCAGGAAGCGGAGAAGTAATACTCAAAATACAGCTAAATAAGGAAAAGACCAACCACTCGCTTTGAACTATTCTAGGTTCACTGAACAATACAGTGTACTACCCAAGACAGTGAGCAGATGTCCCTTCAGAATGTTCTCAGGCTGTTCACTTCCCTCTTTATTCTAAATTAGGACGACTGTGGTGTGCAGTGGGTAATGCAGCTGTGGGCTAGCTCAAATCCCAGTTCTACTACTCAGACGCTATATGACTCTGGGTAGCTTTTTAACTTTTGCCCCAGTTTTCTCATCTGTGAAGTGGGATTATAATGGAGTCCACCTCCTAGGGTTATTATGAGAATTAAATGGGTTAATTTATTTCAAGCACTTAGATTTAAAGCACTGGCTTCTGGCCGTGGCTGGTGTGGCTTAGTGGGTTGAGTGCTGACCTGTAAACCAGAAGGTCACCAGTTCAATCCCCAGTAAGGGCACATGCCTGGGTTGCAGGCCAGGTCCCCAGGTCGGGGCATGCAAGAGGCAACAGGACGTTTCTCTTATACACTGATGTTTCTCTTCCTCTCTGCCTCCCCTCCTCTCTCTCTAAAAAATAAATAAAATCTTTAAAAAAAAATGGCTTCTGGCACAGAGCAAGAGCAAAATAAACATTGGTTATTGATATTTCCTCAAGCCTGAATATTCAATATTCAAAAAAATTTTTTTCTACTTTTTACTCTTTTTTTTTAAAGATTTTATTTATTTATTTTTAGAGAGAGGGGAAGGGAGGGAGACAGAGAGGGAGAGAAACAGCAATGTATCGTTGCTCGTCACATGGCCCTCACTGGGGACCTGGCCTGCAACTCAGACGTGTGCCCCGACTGGGGATCGAACCGGGACCCCTTGGTTCCCAGTTCGGGCTCAATCCACTGAACTACACCAGCCAGGCTACTTTTTACTCTTTAAAATACCATTATTACAATAGGCTTTAAAAATTTTTTTTAACTACAAATATAGTGGTTCAGTCACATGATCAAGTAAACACACTCTCACTAGGTAACCTGAAGATCTGACTATCACTCTTAATACCGTTTCTATGAAAAGCTTACTTTGAATTTGGAAATATTTACAAATTAAATTTTGAAGTGCATTTTATTTAGAAGATAGGGAATGCTTACATTAAAATGGAAATGTACATAATATTGTGACACATACTGTACCAGAAAATTCTTTACTGTTTTTGAAGGCATATCATAAGCAGTTCATCTATTTCTGTTGACATAGCTGGTGTGGATCAGGTAGCTATGAAAAGCCGTAAGTCAGAGGGGAAGGAGTCCAGGGTCTCCTCACTTATTCACAGAGCTGGGCCTTTGCAATTAGATTCACAAGTGCTCTAAAACACCATGTTTGGATGAAATAACTACTTTGGGCTGTGCCATCAGCACTTGCTGGAGTGGTCAATTTCCTGAAAATAAATTACTTAGCTAAGGAACTCCGATCTGCAGGGGAAAAGTACCAGGAGTATTATTAAAGGATGACTCAGGAGGAAGAAGCCGATGCTACCAGCTACTTCTTTTAAATTTCTCCAAATAAAAAAACAACACTGTGCTCTGCAGACCTGGCAAAGTTCTGTTTATTTTTGAATTAACACCACCACCATATTTGTTGGTAAGATTGGCAGATTTAGGTAAAAACAAAAAAAAGCAAGATATCAGGATATCAGTTAAATTTGATTTTCAGATACACAAGAAATATTTTTTACTATAATTATGTGCCAAATATTATGAGACTTATATAAATAATTATTTGTGTGTCTGGAACTCTAATTTAACTAACCATCTTGTATTTAATCTAGTCATCCTATTTGTTGGGAGATGATTTATTTTTAGACATATTACTGCTCTCTCACTTTCTCTCTCTCTCAAGCAGGTTTTCATACACTTAAGAAATGCTTGTATTTTGTAAACAAAGTACACCAGTGTACACCAATTTGTATTTACCTTCAAAGGTTGGAAACTGCTTTAATAAGAAATACCAGTAGTTCTCATTTGTGTTTAAATTGGGAAGGGTATTCATAATAGGATGTAATTGTATTTTATTTCTTAGTTGGCTCTGTACAATTACAGAAATAAGCTACAGAACTGAGGGTTTTTTTAATTTTAATTCATATCTGTTCTCAAAAGTTCCGTAAATGGAATCTGGTCTCAAAACAATTTAACATGAGATAATACTGCCACCTAAAGATCAGAGGCAGGTATGACTAAGAATCTAATTTTTAATTCCTGAATAAAAACATCTGGGTTATGGTGACACTTGATCTAATTAATAATGTCATTCTGCCACTTGCCATCATATGAGTCTAATTTCCCCTCATTTATTCATTAATTTAATGGACATTTTCTATTTTCTGCTATATGCTAGACACTACGCTAGGTTTTGGGACGTTAAAGATGTATAGAGCCTAGTTCCTTCGATTAGCTAACAAACTGGTGGGAGATACCAGCAGATTTTTAGATGTCATCCGAGGTACCCTAGCCCTTTAAGAGTAAAGTGAAATTAAATATAACCCCAATATCCATATACTAGAAAACATATATCATCCTCTTTTTAAGACTGTAGGCTAGACTGCGATTTGTAATTTTCCCATTACCTTAGACTGAAGCTCCTGCTTCATCCAACATAGTGCCTTTTATGGACTACTTTATTGTTACACACATAGTGCCCTTGTTTGTCACAAAATCTCCTACGCATGAAAGAGCACGACATTATTTTCTTGATTGCCATGATTAATTCCCACAAAACTTTGAGCTTGCAGGGAATTATTGCGATGTTTGGAAGCACGGAGGGACATGTGTGTGTGCATGTGTGTAAACAGTTTAGAACAACACTAATGATTACAAATTAAATAATAGACTTCATTGCTTTTTTCAAAGTCCTTCCCACCATTTTGACTCTCCTTTCTCCCTCTGCGTCCTTTTTTGATCTTTCCCCCCAATCCCCACCCTCTACCATTAAACAATTCTTCCCAATTTATTACACAACACAATCCAACTTTCTCAATCTCATATCCCCAAACCCAGCTTCCTGCCTGTATGTGCACATGCAACTCACATTGTTTAATTATGACACAGGATGGCCCATCTACCTAGGGCCGAGTTTCATCCCTTTTCTTTCCCCTGTATAAAGATTTATTTCTCCATTGACAAGGAATTATGGCAACCCCTTAAAAGACAGAGTGGTAACATTTTAAGCTTTTAACAACGTTTTAAAATGTCCTCTTTAGACAAAGATATAAACAAAGTATCATGGGAGGCCTTTCTACTCCCCCCGCCCTCCCTCTCTTCTACTTTCTCTGCTATGCTATAAGCTATCCCTACAGGTATTTCTTAACAGTTTTGTAATAGTCCATGGTAATACTGCTAAACTTCAGCAAAAGGAGGGAGAACTGATGGAAGCATTGTAATGCAGTACAGCTAATTTGCTGGCCCATGGTACACACTGTTTTCTGGTTAAACCTACAACACAAGCATTCTGCAAAAGCTCAAGTATTCCTATGACAAAAGCTTAGAGAAAGGATATTGGTAAGAGGTATTGGAATGGTCATCATATCTTGCTGATAATCACCCCGAAATCCTGTTAACTACTGTTGGCCTTAAAAAGGAAGTGTGCATGTGAAATTGGATTTAAACATTAATTTTATAGAATCATAAATGGAAACTATCCCAAATATTAATTTTAAAAAGAATCATCCAATTACAGTTCACATTCACTATTATTTTGTTTTAGTTTCAGGTGTACAGCATAATAGTTAGACAATCACAAACTTTACAAAGTGATTCCCCGATATGTCAAGTGCCCACCTGGCACCATACATAGTTATTACAGTATTATTGACTATGTTCCTATGCTGTAGTTTACATCCCTGTGACTGTTTTGAAAGTGCCAATTTGTACTTCTTAATCCCTTCACCTTTGTCACCCAGCCCCCCCAACCCCCTCCCCGTCAACCATCAGTCTGTTCTCTGTATCTATGAGTCTGTTTCTAATACGTTTTTTTAAAGGATCACTCAGTCAACAATTTCCCTAACCTTAGTATTAATTCCTTCACCAGACCCCCTTGGTATGAAAACTCGTGTACCAAAACTTAAAAGAGCTCTTGCCTGGGCTTTAGTGAGGCCATCTGGTTGGCACTGTGACTTGGTCTGTATCTTTGGGCTTTGGGGTTTAAAGAGGGATTGCGCAAATCACTTCGCTTTCAGAAATAAAATCAGAGAACTTCATGCTTTCACATATACACATACATTTGTTGAGCATATGCCTTGAGTCTTGCTCTATGCAATGTGCTTCTAATACAGAAATCAAATAAAACATAATATCTGCTCTTAAGGAATTCAGAGCTCAATGAAGAAGACAAATTTATCAAAGGCCATATATGTAAGAATTTTGTAAATGTCTAAGCCTTTGTAAATTTTCAGATCTGTTGTTTACCTTGTTTGTTTTTCCAAAGCAATTTGCAGTACAATACAATTATAATGGTCTCTATATTTATTTGGAGGATCTTCACTAATCCTTAAGATGTACATCTTAGAGTAGAAATCAAGACCAGTACACTGGCATTCTGTCAGTTCCATGAATATGCCAACCTCATTTATACTCTAGGGGTTTTTTACTAGACATTTCCTTCCTGAGCTAGACATCCAAAGCAGCACTGAGCCTGACCTATCTTGGACGAGGCATTCTGGTATGGGAGGAAACTGAGGTGAAAGAACACTTAACAAATGAGGTATAGTCTTCCAAGTTAAAGAAACAAAAACTAAAAACCTCTTTCCTGTAAGAACCACAAAGAACAATTAGGAGATGGCTCTTTTCCAAGCACCGAGGTAGAGTAGGTATTTGCTTTGGGTTGAGATACTTGCCTTCTCCTTTAGTGTGTCTGCTTTGCAAGGGGAAGAATAATGCATGTTGGTAGCTCAACAATGAGGACGTACAACGGTGGCTTCCAAGCCCACTCATCATCTGAGGACCTTACAAAAAAACATTCTTGATTCAAATGAAGTTTGAAAAAATATTATGACACTTATGATGCTATTGGAAATTTGAACAATGACTGGGTATTTTATAATAATAGGGTGGGGTAAAAGCAGGTTTACAGTTTTTCCTATGTAAAATAATATGATAATTAATCAATAAAAATACAAGAATGATTTCTGTGTTTTGGGTACTTACAACTGTAAACCTACTTTTCCCCATCCTGAACTGAGCTGTTATAACTGTTTTAGGAATAACAGTGATATTGTGGTTAAATTTTTTAACTCTCAAAGCTCTATACTGAAATATACTGAAATATAGTATAGATTAGATGATGTTTGGGATTTGCTTCAATATACTACCAGAGAGAGGGAAATGTTGGGGGAAGGGTTTAAGTGAAACAAGATTGACCATTATTCAACAGATGGATGATGGGTACATGGGGGTTCAATATACTATTCTGTCTTCTTTGGTATATATTTAAAATTATCCATAAAATATATATTTAAAAAAATAGAGATTCCTGGGTCCCCACAAGATTCTGCCTTAGCAGGTCGAAAGCCTGTGAATCTGCACGTTTGCATCACCATCACTGCCAAGAGATTCACATCATTCTTCTTCCTTGCCTATCTATGCTACTAAGTATTGGGAGCGCAGTGTTGGTGATCAAAGCTCACACCCTCTAAATATCCTTAGGAAGAAAATAGCTGATTAATTTACATAAACTGTGTAAATCCAAAGGCGGGATTACAGTCAATCCAAAGGAGGGATTTTGCAGTTAAAGGAAAATCTAATAAATTTTAAAGAACAAAATTTCTTTCAGCAAGGACTCTAGATTTCAAGTTAAGAAATCACACTCAAAATTGTGCCTTTGTGACTCTATCTCAAGTCACTCTGTCCCTATATCAGTACAATCCAGCCACACCAACCCTGTGCTTCCTCAAGCGTGCCAAACTCATTTGTTCCTAACGACCAATGATTTACCATATGTTTTGCCCATGAATGCTCTCCCCCTAGATCATTACATGGCCAGCTCCTGTTTTTCTGTCTTTCATTCATATCTCAACCCCCAAAGTTGCCTTTTCAGGAAGGCCTTCCCTGACACTGCCTCTCCAGTACCCCATCCCTTACAACAGCTCCTTAGGATCTTAAGCTGTTACTGAACTTAGCGTTTATCACTACATAAAACTGTTCTATTTGTTTACTAATTTACCGTTCGTTTCTTTTATCAAGGATATAAGATCTCTAACTATGGGGTTCTTACCCACCTTGTTCATGGATGACCCCTGACCTCCAATGAGAATGCCTGGCCAAAACAGGGACTCAATACAGAACTCTGAATATCTGACATATGTACATTTGGAAGGATGCCTTCTTGGGCCCCTACATCATATTGGAGGTTGCAAATTCAAATACCACAGGGCTCACTCAGATGGGCACTACAGGCAGAGGGACTTAGAGAAAAACTAGAGATCACCTGAACTGATCTAAAGGACGCAGCTGCTCTTCAGCTTGAACTGTTGTTGCCAGGCTACAGTGCAGATCTAGGGTGGTCAGAGCTTGCCATTATTACCAGAACGACATCCATTTCTTCTTCCTCCAATTTTAACTGTTAGCAACCCACGTGCAATAATTAAAACAGCATGTAAATCACCAGCTTGAAAACTCTGCTCATAGAGACAATACAATTCAGAGATTTGTTAAGAGACATAGTTTTGAGAAAGGATACTGGGAAGATTGTACCCTACTGCATTTTTTGTAATGGTGAAAATGGTAAATAAACTAACTATCCATCATTATGGGAATTCTCAAATAAGTAGTGACAAATTTATTTAATAGAATGACATATAGTTAAAACAAATGAAGTCTGGCCATATATACCCACGCGTATAGATCTCCAAAACACAGAATTGGGTGAAAAAGTTAAGTTTTAGAACAATACAAAAAATATCGCCTTGGCAAAAAATATCACCTCATGTCAAAAGCCCCAAAACTTCAAAAGCCCAAAGTCATTCTCTATATTGTATATAAACACATAGTAAAAGTATAAAAACTAGATTAGCAAGATGCATATCAAGTTTAAGATCACGTTTGCCTCTCAGAAGGGAGGTAGGTGGCTACCACTTTATCTGTAATGTCCCATTTATTTCATTAAAAAATATAAACCAACAAAACGTAACATCCGTTCATTCTGGCGAGTGGGTACATGAATGTTTACTGTTTTTTAAAAAACATTTCATAATTTTAAATTGTGGGTAATTGAGTTGTTGATATATCTCCAGATTCGGTGTCCCGTTTCCTCAATAGCAGATGCGAGAAAGTCTGTGGTGCTCTCCTCAGTCTCTTCAGTCTAACGGTCTGGGAACCTTAAACCTCCCTCCCCACTCCCAACCCACATGGGAAGGGTATCCAAACTAGGAATGAAAATGATGTCTCCCCATATTTAGGAAAGTTCCATCTCTCTCAATCCTCAATTCTTTCTTCAGAGGCAGGATGTGTATGGGAAGAACTGTTTTGGCAACAGAGACGTGGATTTATCAGCCTGAGTGTCTGTTAATATTCTTTTCTAAAATGGGGATAACACCCCCGTTATCTACCTCACCTACCTCAACTAAAACACCTACCTCACAAAACTGTAGTGAAATTTAGAGAAAACGTATGTCTAGTGCCTGAACAGAATCGCTACTAATAATGGTAGTAATAGGATCGCATTTAGGTTCTAACTAGGCTCAGTAGCACGGTTTTTCACGCTGCGGTCCAAGTCCAAGTTGGTTTACCTTGACAACTGTCGGAGCTGTGACGAAACAATCCAGGAACGGTTGCTAGGGCGACACTCCGGTTCCGCCTCCGGGCTGGCTCGAATAGCACGCTGGGAATTGTAGTGCATAAAAGCTGACATCGAGGGGGCGGGGCAGCTTCCGAAAAGGGTACTATATTGCTCATTCCTGCTTCCACCGCCATCTTTTGTCCTTCCCTGCTTTTGGGCCACAGAACCCAAAACGAAACCCAGCTATGGGTCCTCTTCCCCAAGCCCGCCGAAGGTACGGCTGAAGGTAGGCCAGATGAAGCACTGAGGTGTCAAGGGCGGAGGCCCGCGCAGAACCCGCGGCAGGAAGAGGCGAGGCTCCTGCCTCGGGGAAGAAGGCTCCACCTCCTTACGTCACTTCCGTCAACAAAGGGCGCAGTGGAGGAGAAGGGTCCGGGATGTGACCCTGGATCAAGCGGCAGCAGTAGCTTCGGCGGCTGCAGCTGCGACGTGGCTTCGGAGGATCCGGGGTCTTTGTAGGTTGAGGACAGCACCCGATTCCCTCCTTTCTCAGGTAGGAAGTGTAAGCAAAGGCAGCCCTGTCTTGGCCCCCTTTAGTCCCCTCCCACCACCCGCTCTGGCCAGTGTTGGAATCTGGGTGGGGAAGGGTCGGCAGATTGGCCAAGCACAGTGAGGTGAAGTCCAGAGGGACTCCTAGTGGTCCTGCGTGGAGGCTGTGGGTGTCTGGCTTCCAAAACCAGTCTGGGTAAATTAATTGCGAACCGCTCAGAAGGCCTTTTCTAACTGGCTCTTTGCTGCTTGGTATACAAGGATTTCAGTGTTCTTGTGTCAGAGATGTTACCTTCCCAAAACGGATACGTTTCGAGCCTCTTAGAACATCTTCGTGTAGACTGCTGTTGGTTTTTGCATTGCTTTACTTCGTAAGCTTCTGTTTGCTTTTTTCGTGTATTAGCATTAAGTTCAAAGGCCAGTGTGTTTATTTGTATCATCATTTCATACAGATCCTTGCCTCTTTAGAGAACTTACCTACGCTGTTTTTCTAAAGTTCTGTGTCGTTTGTGGCGCATGCTGAAACAACCCCCAAATATCTGTTCTGTTACTAAAAATGCTTCTTTAAAGGAAAAATTATTAGCCAATATGTCAGGGGATTTTCACTTAGTATCTGGGATTAGGTATTGGGCGTTAGAGCCTTTCCTTGAAAACCTTTCCTTCTTCGGAGCTCAGTGGTTTATAAAAATTCCAGTGCTCGGGCCACTGATTCCAGGCATTGGCAAAACATCTGTTTTCATTCCAGTTCTCAATTAATTAATTTAGGAGGGACATCAGTGGATTTGAATCTTTCTGAACAGTCATAGCATGATTAAATGCAACTCAACATACAAAAAAGGACTTAATGCACCTAAGGCACTTCACAGTCTGATGAGGTAAATAGCCATATATGGTAAATTTTTCATCTTATGATATGTGAAACAATAAGTTAAGAATTTAATATGCATGCATTAAAAGGAAATGTAGGGGGATATTTTAAGGTGGATGACTTAGGAAAATAAAGCTCGTTAATATATAAAGGGGAAACTATTAGATAAACAGAGGTCTTACACATATTCTCTATGGAAGGGTTGGCTGTAACTTCATAGTGTAACTTTTTTTTTAAAGGATTTTATTTATTTTTAGAGAGAAGGGAATGGAGGGAGTAAGAGGGAGAGAAACATCAATGTGTGGTTGCCTCTCATGCACCACCTACTGGGGACCTGTCCCACAACCCAGGCATGCACCCTGACAGGGAATGAACCTGTGACCCTTTGGTTCCCAGGCTGGCGCTCAATCCACTGAGCCAGACCAGCCAGGGCCATAGTGTAACCTTTTTGGTATTAGCAAAATTAAACATATATAATAAAGTTCCGTGTTTCCTTGGAAATAGGTAGAGAAAGTATATCAAAAATAGTTACAGGCACTGGCTGATGTGGCTCAGTTGGTTGGGCATCGTCCCACAAACCAGAAGGTCACCAGTTGGATTCCCAGTCAGGGCACATGTCTGTCTTGCGGCTTGGTCCCCAGCTGGGGCGCGTGTTGAGAGGCAACCGATTCATATTTCTCTCATAATCGATTTTTCTCTTCCTCTCTTCCCCTCTCTCTAAAAATAAATAAATACAATTTTTATATAAAAGTACTTACAGAATAAGTTTAATTTTATATAACTTCACTTGTTCAGGGAACTATAATAAGTATTATCCCTAGACAGACCCTGAGTTTCTGCTTGGTAGTTGAAATAAGGGTTCTAGTCACTAGTTCAAATGCAGATACCCCTGTCAACTATACATCTATTTGAATCTGGTTGGTTCATCTAAGAATATATTTTAAAGGGAGATCTATAGGCCACCTGAAGCTTGAGTCAGGCTGGGAATATTACATGGCTGTTTTCCTTATTTTTTATGTATTCAAAACCTTCAATTATGTAGAATTGTGAAGGCAGTGACTTTGTCTTGTTCAGTACCATCTCCGTAATGCCCAGAATAGTGCTGGGCAACTGGATGAGAGTTACTATTTGTGGGATGAGTGAATATAGAACCTAGTAAAAAAAAAAAAATTGTCTGGTAGACAATTTGTCTTAAGGCCTCTGTGTATAAGTAAGGTATATTAAATTTAAGGCATCCTTATTTTGACTTTCCCTAACAGCCTCTGAAACTCTTGATTTTCTTTCATCCTATGAAGTGGGTATTTGAACCTTTTTCATTTTGGTGTGTTATAGCACGCATGTATAATTTTGCTGTTTTTCTTTAGATCTTAAGAAGCTGGCCTTGAAACAATGGAGGAGCGCAAAGTGAAGAGGAGGAGTCCTAAATCTTTTAGCGCCCACTCTACTCAGGTTGTTAATGCCAAAAAAAATGCCATTCCAGTTAGTAAAAGCACAGGGTTTTCAAATCCTGCGTCACAGTCAACTTCGCAGCGACCAAAGTTAAAAAGGTGAGTTTTTTCTCTCATAATATCACAGCAAAATGCTATTAAAGTAAATACTTAGTCCTGTGGTTCTTACACCTTTTTCTCTTGGTTTTTAAAACAGTTCAGACACACATGTAATTTAGAAAAACATTTGGAAAGGTTAAAATATATGTATAGAGATTAGTGCAAAATGAATGGTTTAAAGATCCTTATTTTGTCCCATATTAAAATAAACAGAGCAAGAAAACTTGTAGACAAAGTTGATGAGCTAGCCAGAAATGGGGTAAAGGATGGATATATACAATTTTTTTTAACTAAGATGAGTTTTTGTGCTTTGGTAATTTTTTTTTAAAGTGTGGTTTCATTGTTCTTGTGGAAATAATGCTTATTTAAAAAATTCAAACACAGGAAGAATTCAGAGCAGAAATTTAAAACACTAAAATGTCATCACCTAAAAGTAATCATTAATATTTGGTGAACATCATGTGTCTTCAGACTCTAAAGGAAACAGGAATGACAAGTTTAAATGCGATATATATTACTGTTGCATATGTGTGATTATCTCATAGTATTAAATATTTGGAAAGCAAGATAACATTTTTTTTAGAGAAAAAGCATTTCATAATCTTAATTCTTTTTCTTTTTATGATTAAATTAACTTACTTCCAATTGCAAGCTCTTCATGGAGAGTCAGTTAAGGAAGGAATGCTTGTAGCATGCTGTAGCCATTGGGTTTCCACAAAGGAAAGGACAGGATTCTTGCCTTGATGATGGCCTTACACTCTGAGGACACAAAAGGGACATAGAGACACTGGAAAGGAACATTCCCGTAAGGATTAAATGATAAACAAGACTTATGAGGTTTCCTTTGAATAAATTGTCAGATTGGGAAGGGGTTTTCATTCTGGCTGAATTTAATTTAGAGTTAAATTTTGAATATGATTATGGTTGGAGGAAAAAGAAAGCCAAGAGATTGTAAAAGTAATTAATTCTTTTACTAAATTTTTATAGCAATTTACTTATACCTCATTGCCATTTTCTACCTTGTACTTCTATTTTCCTACCCTCCTCTAGAGGGAGGAGGGCTATATTAATAATCCTTATGTGTCAGACAATACTTACAGCGAGGCTCTGTACCTGGAATAATTCTAGTGACTTTCTTTTATTGTTGAATTACTTTAATATAAAATGAGACAGTGTGGCATGATCAAAACCATTGAAGTAGAATAAACAGGTTTTTATTTACTTTTTGGATAAAATTCCAATGTGAAAGGAAAAATAGCTACTAAAACCTTATATTCTATAGTAGTTTATCTCAGACTTTAATGGGAATATGGATCTCTTGGGGATCTTTGTAAAATGCAGATTCCAAATCAGTTAGTCTAGGATAGGGCTTCAGATAAGCATTTCTAATTAGCTCTCAGGTGATGTTGATGCTATAGGTCTTAGATGGCATTTTGAGTAGCAAGGTACTAAATAGTGATATGTATACCTAATATGCATATAAGATGCAGATCTTGCTTTGTGAAGAGCTGTTGCTGACCTACTGTCAATGGCCAATGTGGTAGATCCTATCGTGGTGGATCCTGTCCTGCAGAATCCATTTGCTGTGGCCGATTTGTAAACAATTCATACTTAAATCCTGTGGGAGAAAACGAGGGGACTATACGACCCCCCTCTGAGTCAGAGAAAGAACCAGAGTGAAAGGGCCCAAGAGCCGGCCGGAGAGAGCAAGGGGGCCCGAGAGTGGCTTAGAATGCCTCTCTCCAGAGGAGAGAGTGTGCCGACCCCTGCCTTGACAGGCTTTTATTGTCTGTCTGGGCACAGTACATTGAGGATGGTTCTCAGAAAGTCTAGAGGATAGGTAGACAAGAGAGGATAGGGTTTCTTAAGGATCTTTATGCAGCAGGCAGTGCAAAGCTACTAAAGGGTTTGAATTAAGTGAATTATATGCTCTGATTTTACTTTTTAAAAAATTGACTTGGCTGCTCTGTGGGGAGGGAAGAGGGATCAGAAACAACACACCAGAGACAGGAAGACCAGTTTGGAAGGTGTTGGAGTAGTTCGGTCAAGAGATAGGGTAATGGCAATGGAGAAGAGAGAACTACAAAGACTAGAGATATATCTGTGGGTATTATTAAGTGGACTTCATGACTACTTGTGGGGGCCATAGGAAGGTGGAGGAGTCAAGGTTAGTAACAGGTTTTTAGCACTCCGTCATACGGTGATTAGGAGTTGATGTGTCCTTCTTTCTCCTTAGTCTGTGTGCTCTTCCATGCAGTGACTGATGTCATGTGCCTCTCTGTATGCCCAGTATCGGGCATGGTGACAGCTACAGAGTAGGGGCTCCACACCGCTTGCTGAATGAGTGATTGTTCATGAAACAAATAGGGTGAAGTTTAGAAGGGAAAGATGTATGTACTGAGAAATAAAATATGAAAATAGGATGGTAAAAGTACTAATTCTCTTTTTAGTTTTTTATAGTCCAAAGAATTGGCATATTGCATAAATGAATTAATCAAACTTTTTATGTACCTTAGTAGTTATATTTTATACATTTCTTTGCGATTTTCACAACCTGTTCTTTTGGTTTCTGGCTTGAAATTGCTAGTTTTATTTAATAGTAAATTTGTTCTGATTTCTTTTTTTTAAGGGAAATTCCATTTAATTCACAAATTTTGCTTAACCTAGAACAGTCTAAAAATAATCGTCTCTTTTTAAAGACAATTAAATGCAGTTGATTTTTTAATTGTATCTTATTTGCAGAGTGATGAAAGAGAAGACGAAACCTCAGGGCGGAGAAGGAAAAGGTGCTCAGTCAGCTCCGATTCAGCATTCCTTTCTCACCGATGTCTCAGACGTGCAGGAGATGGAGAAGGGGCTTCTCAGCCTTTTGAATGACTTCCACTCCGGAAAACTTCAAGCATTCGGTAAGCAGTAGATGTTCGTATATACCATTTTTCTTTTTGAGATGTTTGCATCCTGTTTTCTGCATGTATTTTGCTATTCCTTTTAAAAGTGTCATTTTCTTTTGTTAAAAAGAGAGTCCAGAGGCAGAAAATGCAGTCTTAGATTTAATTTATCAATTCAGTTGTACTACTGCGTATACAGTTGAAAATATTACATTGTGTTTCTATTGCTTAACATTCTATGTGCCTCATGAATATTTTCATATGTATTTCTTAAAGGAGGAAATGTAATTGGTTGGGAAAGGATTCATGGTTGAAGTCTTAATATGACTTAATTTTATTGAGATTATTATAAAATATTGATAGTTGTCAAATTGGAGATGATTAGATGATTCTACTGCTTCTATATATGATATTACTACTAAAAAAAGATATCTTCTTTACCTAAAGAATATTTATTTAAAATCTTTCATATATGATTTGTTTAGTTCCCATGGTCATTTCTTAGGTTGTTATTGTTTTCCTTTTCAGAAATTTATTACATTTAGAAAATATGTAATCGTTAACAAACTAATTTATAAAAGAAGATAATCAATTTCTCTTGCAGCACTGTAGAGTTTAAAAGTATTTCCTCTAGGCAGATAGTTAGAACTGTCTTAATCTTTATTAATGTTCTGTAATGTTCCCCCAGGAAATGAATGTTCCATTGAACAGATGGAACATGTTCGGGGAATGCAGGAGAAATTAGCTCGCTTGAATTTGGAGCTGTATGGGGAGTTAGAGGAGCTTCCTGAGGACAAGAGGAAATCAGCAAGTGACTCCAATCTGGACAGGCTTCTGTCTGATGTGAGTATAGTTCTTTTTCTTTATTCTTTTCTTAATAAATATTTTTATTGACATAAAATTTACTATTATAACTATTTTAAAGTATACAGCTCAGTAGTTTTTGGTATATTCACAGTTGTGCAGATATCACCATTGTCTAATTTCAGAATGTGGTCATCACTCCAAAAAGAAATCCTGTGACTCTCAGTTCTCCCCACTCCTCATCCCCTGGCTACCACCAATCTCCCTTCTGTCTTTATGAATTGCCTATTCTGGACATTTCATATAAGTGGCATCATACAACGTGTGGCTTTTTGTTGGGATTCTTTCACTTAGTGTAATGTTTTCAAGTCTCATCCATGTTGTTCTCTATTCTTTTTTTAGAGAAATTATAGTCCAAAGAAATTATACATACGTTTTCTGAGAATGCTGGCAAATCTTAAAGCGAAATATTAGCTTCTATACATATATGATAAGAAGTTAAGATATAGAAAATAGTATGTCGAAAATTATTTATTCATGGCGTTGCTTTTTTTTTTCTTTTTTTAAAAATTATTTTATTGTTCAATTACAGTTATCTGCAAGGGTGTTACTTATTTTTAAATACAGAATTACGTTTGTTATTTACGGTAATTTAATATATTTACATGTGCACTAGCTTGCTAGGGTTGCCTTAACAAAGCATTATAGACTGGGTAGCTAAACAAGAGAAATTTATCTTCTCACAGTTCTTGAGACTCAAAGTTGGAGGTGAGGTGTTGGCAGGGTCATGTCCTCTGAGGCCTCTCTCCTGGGCTTGTAGATGGCTGCCTTCATGCTCACACAGCGTTCTCCCTCTGTGCATGGGCACCTGGGTCCAGATTTCCTCTCCTTGTCATGCTGGGTTAGGGCCCTTCCTAACTACCGCATTGTAACTTAAGTACCTCTTTAAAGGCCCTGTCTCCGAATGCCCTCGCATTCTAAGCTGCTAGGGGCTAGAACTCAAACATGGGTTTTGAGATGACACAATTCAGCCCATAGCACCACATGTAACACATATCAGCCTATATCACTTCTCATACTGGGAAGTGTTAAATTTGGCTCTCTAAATATTTTTTGGAACAAAAATTATTAAAAATTGAATTCAATATACTTTAGTTTCAGAATCGTTTCCGCGGTCACCAATGACATTCTACTGCTTTTCTGTGTCTTTTAAATAAGTAAGTGTGAGGGAGGTTATATGCCCATACTTAAAAATGTCAAGCCCGTACTTTTTATTCTAATCTACTGTGTTCAGTGTTGCAACTATTTCCTTTTTCCAGTTCCTCTTAACAAATACAAGCTTAATTTGTATACATTTAGGAGAGCAACTGTGGTATGCTGAAAATACACCGAATTTGAAACCAGAACTTTTGTTCAGTCCATGGTCTGCATTTGTAACTTTGAGTGGTGTAACATTTCTACAACTCAGATTTTTCCCTCTGGGAGTGAATTAATTCTACCTCATACTGAAAACTGAATGCCACGTAAAATATTTTGTAATCCTTAAAGGTTTTAAAGATTTTGATCATTAAAATGGCAATATCTATCTTCTAAAAACTATTATTAGATATTATTATAATTATGCCTGGTTTTAAGCATACTTATGAAACCCTAGTTTTTATCATCTGGTTTAATTCTCTTTGTATATTTTTGTTTAATAGATGCTAAAGCTACTTTATAATTCCTTTGCATAAGTGAATTTTTGAAAACATTTTAATATTTTGCTTTTCCATTTAAAGAAAGTGTACATGAAAAATAATTTATTTTAAAATGTGCAGTTATGATATTTGTTATTATGTTTATCTTATAAAATTAAAATTAAATGTGTTTCTTTATGTTACAGTTAGAAGAACTGAATTCTTCCATGTATCCTTTGCCAAATAACAACAATGAAAAGTCTACAATCATGTTTTGGAAAGAAGCGATTTAGATATAGTGGACAGAGACACCTGCTATTATTGACTGGGGCTATCCCTCTTCACCTTTGGTTTCCAAATGGAGTTTTTTAGTTGTTTTGTTTGTTTCCAGTTTGTTGTGCTTTGCTTTATAAAAAAATTTTTAATTAAGAGACTTGAGGATTAGCCTAGTTGTCATATAAATTATTTTGAATCTTATATTCTGAGGCTCAATGGCAGTTGGATATCCAGATATACTATATTTAATATTATTACATAGAATATTTAAATGCATCAAATTGAAAGTTAGACATTCAAGGAATATTTACATAGCTTGTGAAATGGTGTTTTCATAATTATGTGTACAAAGCATATCAGATTAGCCAAGGTACATGTAAAATATTCAGGTTTTGGCATTTCAATTTAGAGCAATTATTTCAGGAACTTTTCAAAATGTATTTTTAACATGGTGACAGGCACAATGTGAGGTGCATAGAACAATAAGAAATGACCCTACCTGTGAAATAATTTCATTTGGGAGGAAAGACATCCCCTTTGAACCAAATAATGAGATACTAGAAAGAGTACTAAAGAATCAGGAGGTTTAATTTTTTTTATTTTATTTATTTATTTTTAGACAGAAGGAAATGGAGGGAGAAAGAGATGGGGAGAAACATCAATATGTGGTTGCATCTCACGTGGACTCCCTGGGGACTTGGCCTGCAGCCCAGGCATGTGCCCTGACTGGGAATTGAACCAGAGACCCTTTAGTTCGCAGCCCGCGCTCAATCCACTGAACTATGTCGCGGATTCATTGCTATGCAGAATCCGTGGTGACCGTGACCAAATGAGTTTATAAATAATTCCCACACCAAATACGCTGGAAAAGGGATCCGGGAGCCCTGGCTGGTGTAGCTCAGTGGAATGAGCGCGGGCTGGGAACCAGAGGGTCCCAGTTCGATTCCCCGTTAGGGCACATGCCTGGGTTGTGGGCCAGGTCCCCAGTGAGGGCCATGTGAGAGGCAACCATACATTGCTGTTTCTCTCTCTCTCTGTTTCCCTCCCTTCCCCTCTCTCTAAAATAAATAAATGAAAATCTTTGTAAAAAAAAAAGAAGAAAAGAAAAGGGATCTGGGACCACGCGGCTTCCCCCCATCATCTAGGAGAGAGCCCTGAGCCTCGGGTCCAGGGGTTTTTATTGAAGATTTCCGGGACATTAGAAGAATGGTATTCATTAGCTATGGATAGATTGTAGATTTGCTTTAGGTGGTAGACAGCTCAGAAGGTACATCAAAAGGGTTAGGTCAAGACAAGAGGTACGGCTGGACTTTGAAAGGATTAGCATTGGTCTAAGGAAGCTAGTTAAGCATTAGCATTTGTTCTTCTGACCTAGGGAGAGAGACTCAGCAAGGCAGTAAATTTTAAGAAATATCTTAGCCAAATTTCCCTTCAAAGAATTCCTTTCCATGGACATGGATTGCGCATGCCGACTTGGGAGTTTTTTTCACGAGGAGCCTTGCCCACGCATGATCCCAGAGCTACGCTTTTCCATGCATGGGAAAAGAATCTCTACAGAGCTACACCAGCCAGGGCTGGAGATTTAATTTTTGAGATTTGGTTCCAAGTTTTGGTAACGTGACCTTGGGGAAACTGCTTAATATCTCAGTGTCCTCTGTGATACGTGTTGATTGCTATACATAGTGATGTGTATGTGAAATTTTCCAAACCACATTATGTATATATAATGTATATATATTTGCATATATGTGTAAATTACTGCTATCACTGTAACAGTGCTGCTATTAATTGCTGAATTGTATAGTAACAACAATGAAGAAGTAGGGAGGTATATTCAAATCCAGTACTAATAATTAATAGCTCATCTTTATTGAATACTTACAGTTTGCCAAGTATAATATGAAGGATTTAACACATTATCTCCTTTGGGCCCACCATTTGAAGTAGGTGGTGTTATACTCCCCATTTTACAGAAAGTTTTGAGAAGCCACTAAACTGTGGGGAGATATTAATATAAGGTATCATTGTCAACATGACTTAAGAAAGACTTAAATACGGGGGTAAGATATGAATTAATTAAGAGGCTTTTCTTAGAAGTAGTTCCTAGTTCTTTGGTCTTTATATTTGTTCCAAGCTTTATATTCTTTCTAGGCTCATGACACTTAAGTATTTCCTGTCCTCTAACCTGATTTTTTGTTAAACACTCAGACTCACTTGTCTCACCACTTTCCGCATTTCACCCACCACAGTTACACAGGGCAGCGCGGCAGGACACGAGAGCACGTGCTTTGGATTGCTTGGCTTCAATCTTGCTGAGCAGCTGTGCAGCCTTGAGCGAAGTCTGGCCACGCTAGTTTCCTCATCGGTAATAAATGTTCTCTCTGTACTCATACTTCCCCTCCTATGTCCGTCTCTGTCATCAGTGCCTCCGTTATTTCAGTTGCCAAGATTATTTTAAAATCCTTCTGTGACCATACCAGATATTGCTAATCAGTAATGGCACTTTCTGCCATTGAGCCTGGACATGGACATGAAATTATATGCCATCTCGTAATTACAGTTAGTTGTCAGGCATCATTAGTTCTGCCTTTTATTCTTCTTTAATCCTCTACCCTACTCACCTGATTCCATAACCTTTCAAATATCTATTCCAACCCTAGAGCTGCACGGTCCAATATGGCAGCCACTAGCCATGTAGCCACTAAGCACATGAAATGTGGCTAATCTGGGTTATAAAATGCTATAAGCGTAATATGCACCCCTGGTTTCAAAGATTTAGTATGAAAAAAAGACTGTGAATATCTCCAGATCTTTATAATGATGTGTTGAAATCTTTATAATGATGTGTTGAAAAGACTGTGAAGTATCTCCAAATCTTTATAAAGACTGTGAAGTATCTCCAAATCTTTATAATGACGTGTTGAAATTAGTGTAAGTAAAATATATTTAAAAAATTATACCTGTGGTTTGCATTATATTTCTATCGGACAGTGCTGCTGTAGACTTCAGATGTTGCCACTAAATTGTCTTTCTTAAAACATCATTTTCATCTTGCCATTCCTATTCCTTACCAAGTTTTTTTTTTCTCACCATGCCAGACTTTCTAAAGGCTCTCGCGAAATTGATCACCACCTGTACATCCTATTTTATTTTTTATTCCCACCAAGTTGGTTCTCTGATGTCCAAGAACAGATCATGTTCATGTTTCCCATGCTTTCATTCAGGTTGTACTTCTGCCTGGAGTTACTCTGGCCTCTCCCTTCTCCCCATCAAATAACGCTGAAGCCGACCAATTCTATAAAGCATTTTGTTTGTACCTCAGACTAGCATTCTGCTTTTTTGTTTTCATTATCTGTTGATTTTTATAACTGTTAAATCTGAGCCTTACGACTGGACGAGAATGTCTTCGATGGCAGGGCTCACGTGTATACACGTTGCAACCTCTCCCTACATACATTGCTCGCATACAGTTCTCTGTGTGTCCATATCATCGTTTGAATTGGGTCTTGAAAATAGGTAGGAGGTAGATCATACAGTTGAAAAGGGAAAATGAAAGGCAGTGATGATGAGAAAGGACTAATATGTGCAGGAATTCCACCTATTTCCAATTAAATAACTCAGACTCATAGGAGAGGTTTTAGAGCTCTGAAGATTTTATTTTATTTTTGACTTTTACAAAGATTGTTTACTCAAGGATGATAAAGTGGTATTGTCTTCTCAAGTGAATTTTTAATACAGCAATTTTTTGTATTTATTCTAATCAGTTCCTTACCATGAAAATCATTCTAACTGCATTAAAAGAACATAGTCTTGAGTCAGTGATTTTTTCTGAAAGTCTTCAAATCCTTGTCATAGTTATAATTATTTCACTACATTTAAGAATTGTCTTACCACTATTAAGTTTCTCAGTAGCAATATAGGTACTTTCCCTTTAAATATATATGTGTGTGTGTGTGTGTGTGTGTGTGTGTGTGTACTAAAAGATGTACTTATTATAGAATGAAAATCTTCTTAACTGATGAATTCAGACAAAAACTCCATTTGGCAGATGCACAAGATATTCCAAATACTTCAACCAGCTAAAATGAGATGCAATTGTTTTCTTGTGGTTTGAAGAAAAGCAGCATTCTTTATTTTTCCAGCTGAGTCCAGTAGCAGAATCATCCTCCACAATAAAGAATTAAAGTAATTACAATGCAAGTGCAATGATCGTTTTCACATACTGCTTTTGTAAATTTGACTTGCTGTAATTCCCCGTAACTGGGGGCCTTGGCCTTGCCGAAGGCTCAATCAGGAAATGTGATGCAGAGATTGTGCTGCTGTGCTTACTCTTGTTGCCTTCTGGGGTTATACTTGAAATGTGTTGTGCTAAATGTCGTCCATAGGGCTGAAGGATTTACCCTTGAGCTCGCCAAACTTACTCCACTGTTGATCCTAAGTTGATGATGCGCAGGCTTTTTGTGGCGGCCCAGCTTCAGTTTACAGCAGACAATCTACACACGCTGGTGTGTTTCCCAGTGGCCAGTGATAACAAAATGTTAAATGAGTATTTGTGAAATTTGCTATTTTTAATAAAGTGATTGTTTTAAATCTGCCTCTATTATTTGCTTTGAAGAAACCCATAGTCTTCAATCTGGGAGTACGAGTTCCATTCTCCACAGTAAACTGTGCTCACGAAATGGGAGGTTCTGTAACTTTTTTGTAAACGTTGCACCTTGTGCACACTTAACTGTGGGTGTAATGAAAAGAGTGCGGGCTTTAAGAAAATGCAGACAACTGTAATTGAACAACAATAAAGTAATTTAAAAATTAAAAAAATAATAATAATAAAAAAGAAAAGAGCACGGTCTTTAAAGTTAGACCTGGATCTGAATCCACATTCTGCTCCTTGGCTTTGTGTTCATGGACATTTACTCTGTTTACCTGAGTTTAATTTTTGTTTTTATCTAGAAAAAGAGGTTAATAACCAACTCCTAGTGATTGTTACAGGGAATTTAAAAAGTGTGTACCAAGATGCTTAGCACAGTAGTTGACACCAGTAATGTCCAACAAACATTAGCTTTCTCACTCTTTTCAAATAGCTTGATTGAAATATACATATACATATACTGTAGAATTTACCATTTTCAAGGGTATAATTCAGTGGTTTTTAGTATATTCAGAGAGTTGTGCAACTACCACCATAATCTAATTCATCACCTCCAAAAGAAACCAATTAGCAATCACTCCCCACCTTTCCAAACCCCCCTGCACTTGGTCACCAGTAATCTACTTTCTGTCTCTATAAATGTGTTCTGGACACTTTCTACAACTGGAATCATATTGCACAATACATGGTCTTTTGTGACTGGTTTCTCTTACTCAGCATGATGCTTTCAAAGTTCCTTCACGTAGTGTGTGTCAGTACTTCATCTCTTTTCGCAGCCAAATCACGTTCCATTGTATGGATGTACCACATTTTGTTTGCCAATTCACACGCTCCCTTGCCTTCCTGGTGGAGAAGACACTTCCATGCTTCTGCCTGCTTGTTTCCAAGCACCGACTTGGGGTCGGGGAGAGTGGGGTCCCACTGAATGATAGTAAACAAATCTACTGGTTTTAGTAATTTGGGGGACTCAGAGTTAAAAGAATTTTGATGAATTTATCTAATCGGTCTTTTTAATATCCCTTTAAAAAAATGAGAAGGTTGCTAGAACATGAAATACAACCTGGGAAACGTTTCTGTTGGGTGGAGACAATGGGATTCCAGGGGGACACGGCACTCTGGGGTCGGACAGAATAAAAGGGAACTGCCCTGTGACATGTTTTTCTTGGATGAGTCCTGAGATAAAGTGGAAGCTGTTTCCTGTGGATTAGTGACAGGGCAGCAAGCTGGCCTTGTTTATTTACTTGTCCTTTGTGCCAGGGGGCCTCTTGTGGGTCCCAGGTAACAAAATGTTAACTTACTAATTTGCATTCTTCTACACAACTTAAACATGTTGAAGGCAACAGGATAAAAAACGAGGTGCCTGGCTTAGAATAAAATTTAATATATGTTGCATATTCCTTTAAATAAATTTTCATTACAGGTGAGTTTTAAAAAATACTCCCAGAGCAAACCAACTTCCAGACTTCTTAAAACTTGTTTATTTGCCCCCCCCCCCAAAAATAGGTCATACAGTCAATCACATGGTTTTCTAACCTGCTTATGAATATTTTTCCATGGTGGTAACTATTCATCACATAGGAAAAAAAAAAAAAAAGCTTAAAGGCTTCACAGTAACTAAAGACATTTTTTCCAGAATCATTAGACACCAAGTAGGAAGGGTGCTTTTGGGCTTCGGTTTTGGTACCTCCTGTCTAATTATAAAATTGACAATAAGTATAAAATATTCTGAGGATTTCCTGAAGATAAGAAACCCCACCTTTCCCATCCCATGGCCTTAAAATCGCTAGCTTTCTTTGAGACCCAGCAAACGTTCCCTTCGGTATCCAGGAGTCCAGCAGCCTGGCATCTCACTGCCGCTTTTGCGCACTCACTGCCAGGAGAATCCGGTGGTCACGCGGGTCCCCGCCCGGCCCAGGTAAACTAAGGACCCTCGGGGAGGAGCAGGGGCGTGGTGCGGGGCCTTGTTTTCTGGTCGCTATGGAGACAGGGCGGGGCCACCTCCAGGCTCTCACCCCAGCCTGCGGTGGAGGTCTTGCTCCCATTTTCACTACATGGTCCCAAGAAGTGGCAGCTGCTGGCCGCCGAGTCTCTCGGCCACCTCCCCGAGGTAAAGCCCTTGGCTTCTGGGCCTCATCTTTTGCTTGGAACACCACGGGCACAGGGCCTGTGCTGGTTTAGGTTCCCCAGGCAGCCTCGGGACGATCCTAGGCAGCGCTGAACCAGGGCACTGTCTCGATGGCCTTGGACAGCCTGAGCTACTGCGGAATTATCCAAAACTGAAGTGGCGCTGGGGAGAGACAAAACAATCACTGAGTAGGGACAGGTTTGAGTTGAGCTGCGGCAGGTAAACGCCAACCTCCCATGGAGCACTCATTTAGGGTGGAAATAAAGTCAAGCTATGGGGCACTGTGGAAAACACTGATTTTCGTGGGACTCCAAGGTAGCCTACACCATCGAACTCTCTCCATCTGCCAGTTCTCACCCTCTTTCCTAGCCTGCAGTCCAAAGCACAGGGAGCGGAGTGGGGAGGAGAGGGTGTCCTTCCACCCCTATCCCAAATGAGTGCTCCGGAGGAGGTAAGAGTCACAGCCCAACTCAAACCCGATGCAACACAGAGATCCTTTCGTTTCTCCCCAGTGCCACTTCAGTCTTTTGGAAAATTGGGAAGCTGCTCTGGTTCTCCAAGGTCAAGGGTGGGGAGCCCAGTGCTCTGCCTGGGAGGGTAATGAAGGAGAAATAGAATCTACAGGAAATACAGTTTGTGGTTATAACTGAATAGCTCTGAGTTAATATGCAAAGATTTGATGAACAGGACAAATAATTAAACCGTGATACTTAGAAATATTTACGTTTTAAAAAGTACTTACGCTGCACATAATAAATCTTTCCATAAGTATCAGACCCAAAATCCTGACATCATCTCTATTAAAGTTCAGAGCAACCTAGGCAATTGTTTTCAGGCCCAACTTGACATTTGTGCACCTCAGGAACCTCAAAAATTGTGCTCTAAAAATTACTTCAGTGAGAGAAAGGAGGGGTTAGGCATTCAAAAATTTTAGAGCAACATAACTGGCTATGTTTCCTGAACGAATTTAAATAGTACAGTTGCTTGTTATAGATTTAATTTTATATCTTTAAACTGAGCAAATTCAGCATTTGATTATGTCCAGTTTCCGCTAAGTATGGCATTTCCTATCACCTCCTATACTTTCCAACAACACAAATTTCCTCAAAGCATGCTATTGCTTTCATTACATTTGTGCACATAATAAAAATTATATATCAGTTTATGTTCAAGTTAAGTCATGTTTTCACATGCCCTGAATAGGACATTTTATTTAACTGGAATAGTTTTTAATTTCTGTTTTTTTCACTAATCACATGCATTTTTCTTTTACTCTGGTTTTTTTTTTTTTCCCCTGCAGTCTTTAGAACCAGATTACCTCTTGGGAGGCATATTTAAAGGGTTAACTTTTTCTTTCTCCACCCCTAGTAGTTTATTCCTTCTTCATGCTTTAGAAGAAAGCCTTGCTAATAGATTTTTTCAATGCATAGAATTTAAAAGTTCCTCAAGGAAGAAATGCCAGGTACACATTTCTAAAGGTACTAGAAAATAACCAATCACTGTCATATTTTAAACATAATTCACAATCAGTATTCTTGCCCCAGAGTGAATTCTCCCCCACCCGTAAGCACCCTAAAATACTTCTCTTTCTTCTAATTCTCTAATGTCATGAAAAAAGAATCTGTCAGATCTACCTAATCATTCAATTCTAAGCTCATTTTTACTGTATAACTGATTGAACACAATGATAGAAATTACTAATAAGAATATCACGTAAGTTGATAAATTGTCACAGTGATGACACAGTTGTCAAATCCTAATAATCAGTGAAGGAACTGGGCTTTTTCTTAAGAAGTTAGTGATTTGCTTTCCAGCCCTTGAATTTGGAAAATTGATGATGTGAACAACTATTCATTTATTCAGTAAATATGCATCAAATGCCCACTTGTGGGCAGACGCTAAGCGGTAGGCAGCTTCTACAATGGCTCCCAATGACCCCAGCTTCCTGGTGTCCCTGCCCTTGTGAACCCTTCCCCTCAAGTGTGGCCTGGACTTGCTTCTAATACAGGAGAACCAAACTGCTCTTTAAAGGGCCAGGTAGTAAATATTTTTGGCTTTGTGGGCCATATGGTGACTTTTCCAATCACTCAATTCTGCTGTTGTAGCTATATGACTAGCTGTGTTCCAATAAAACTTTATTTACAAAAATGGATGGCAGGCAGTTATAGCCTGTGACTCTGTTTGTTGACCCCTGTTTTGATTAAACAAAAATGATGGTATATCACTTCTGAGACATTGTCACACAAAGACTCTGGCTTCTATCCTGTCTACCCTCTCTTGCCCTTTCATTTGTTTGGCTGTCATTTTGTGAGCTAAGCTATGCAGAAGCCCTCATGGGAGGGGAGCCTCCAGCCAACAGCCAGCCAGGAAATGAGGTCCTGGTTCCGACAGTCTGTGTGGGACTGAATTTGCCAACAACCACTTTCATGAGCTTAGAAGTGGATCATTTCCCAGTCCAGCTTTGGGATGACTTCAGCCTTAGGTGACACCTGGATCATGAGAGAGCTTTGAGCCAGGGGACCTGGTTCAGCCCTGCCTTGACTCCTGATAGAAACTGTGAGATGATAATGCTGGTTTTTTGAAGCCACTAAGTTTTGGGACTATTTGTTATACAGCATTAGATAACCACACCAGATAGCCAATACACACTATGATAGGCTCCTATAACAATGAGCAATAGAAATGCTGCACAGTATTTACTCCTCTTGAAAATACTAAGGATTAAAGTTTCAAAAACATCTTGCAAAAATAAACATGTTTAATTTTGTTCAATGAAGCCTTTCCCAAGCATATTGAATCATGGAGTCTGTTTTCCTGAGAAACTTCTATTGATATCTTATGGAGCTACTATTTGGAAAAATATAAAGTGCTTGAATATGAAAATAAATCATTCCATTTAAAGAAGTAGTGATTGTCAGCATGCCATTTCTCCCTAGTCAGCAAAGTTGACATCTTAGATAATAAAGATAATCCCATAGAAATTTATATCTCTATCCATTTCTATATTTATAATAAATATATACCTATATATGATATACTGAACACTAGCAGTGTTTAGCTTATTATATAACTCAGTAACTTCTTAACATGAAAGATAATAATTTTGAGAACTTGCTAAATAAAAATTCCTTATGTTGGCTCTTAGAGGGATTTCACATAACAACAGCTGGGCATCTTATGAAACTAAGGATTTGTTTTCATTTAATGTTGATTCAGAAGTATTTAATTTCCCACATTGCCATGAAGTTTTTATCTGAACTGCACATTATTACACTACAGCTTGCCAAGATACATCGCCGCCTTGCTTCATACGTGAGGAGGCTGATGCTCAGAAAATTATTTACTAAACTAAATTATTTGTAAATCTTCAATTTGGGGGGTGGGGATCAAAGCAGGGATCCAAATGTGGTACTGTCATACTGCCCTTGTAATATTTCTCAAATTGTTTCTACTATGGTATAAACCTTTCCAATATATTCTTTTTCAAAATGTGCTTCCATCTTATTGATGTGTAGTATAAGAGTAGAGGCACTGGGAATTTTGTCTTATTCTCAAAATCTTCTGGCTCTCCAATAAAGTTTTCTCAGCTACTCCAGGCCCCATTTTTCCTCCTTGGAATTTATAGCAACAGACAGTTGCCTAGAAACTTAGATCTTCATGATGCTTGAATCCCAGCTAGAATTTCACTGACAAGTGGTCAGTGATTACAAGTTTTAATATCTCCAGTAACAGACATAACCTTCTGAGACAGCTGAAGCTGCTGAAGTGGTTGTTTTCCCACACAGGTTCATCCGAAATCTGTCTCTCTGACATCTTCCACTGTTTCTAAGTTTGTCATCTGGGGATTCACAAACTGTATGTAATTGATTTTATATAAAAAAAGCCTTCAGATAGCTGATGGGTGTGTGTGAGAGAGAAAGGGGCTCTATTTCTTTTCTCTTTTTGAAACTCTGTTTTCTGTAAGTGGAAGGATCCCCCTCTTCCTCTTTGGTTTGTCATCTTACCAGTGCTCATGTATGCATGAGTCCATTTGGGACTTTCTCTGTTGCTCTCCTTCTTTCAACGTCTGTCTCCATACTAACACCATCATCTGCTTACTCCAACTTTATAGTGAGTCTCGACATCTACAAACACATCTCCCTCCCTTGTTCTTCCAGACCATTTTGACTGTTTTTGGCTCTTTAACCATCCAGAAATATTTTAGAATCAGCTTTTCAGTTACACAGACACGTACCATATCTCTTGGGATTTTTCATTGAGATTGAATTTAATCTGTAGAACAATTTGAAGAGAAATAATCTCTTTGTTCTTCTGTGTCTCTAATTCATGAATAAAGTGTATCTCTTCACTTATCTAAATAATCTTTAAAATATTTTTCAATAAAGTTTATGATTTTCTTCAAAAAAGTTTGTACTTCTATTTTTTCTAGATACTTCATAATTTTTTATTTTATTGTAAATGGTATCTTTTCTAAAACATCTTGGTTGAAAGAGAAGATATAGAAACATATTCAAATCATAGGTGTAGAACTCAACGAATGACCAAGTGACTCACCTGGGCTCCCCCACTAGATCGGCACCTCAGAATCACACCGCTCACGTCCCTCCTTGTCATCAGCCTCTTGCTCCTCCCCAAAGGTAACCACCATCCTAACTTGTAACACTATAGTATAGAACTTTGTATGAATTAAACCACACAAAATGTATTATTTTGTTCCAGCTTGTTTTGTTTAGTGTCTTGTGTGTGTGAGTCCTACATATTTTTGTGTGTAGCAGCAGATTGTCTATGGATGTATAGCATTCTAGTACATGACTATATGACAGTATAGTTATCCTTTCAACTATAAGTGGATGCTTGGGCTTTTTCCAGTTTGAAGACGTCTGATGCAACTCTGAATATTGTTACGGATTTATTTGGTTCACATGTTCATGTTTTTCTGTTGGGTCAAGTGTATGCGCATGTTCAGCTTTAGGAACTAATGCCAAACAGTTTTTCTACGTACTTATATCACAGCAGCTGTATATGAGAGTTCTGCATGCACACAACACATGGCTTTGTCAGTCTGTGCTGGACAGCAAACATCCCGACACTGAGTAGCTTGAAACAAGAACCATTATTTTTCACAGTTCTTTGGATCGGCTGGCCTCACCTGGGCAGTTCTTCTGCTTCCTGTTATAGCCTGGGTTCATCGATGTGGTTGCATTTACCTAGGAATGGGATACCTAAGCGGGCTTCATTCACATCTGATGCACTGGCTAGGGATTCTGTAATATCAAACCAAATTCTCATTCCAAGAATAAATCCACTTTGGTGGTGATATATTACCTTTTTTATACATTGTTGGGTTTGGTATTCTGATGCTTTCATTAGGATTTTTGCATCTATATTTATAATAATAAACGTATAATATTTGTTTTTTGTAAGGTCCTTGTTGAGTTTTGGTAACAAGGTTTTGCTGACTTCATAAAAGGATTTGGTAATAATTCCCACTTTTTCTGTTCTCTGGAAGATTTTGTGTAAGTTACTGTTATTTCTCCCCTAAACATATTTTTTAGGATTTTATTTATTTATTTTTAGAAAGAGGAGAAGGGAGGGAGAAAGGGAGAGAAACATTGATATGTAAGCTGCTTCTTGCAGGTCCCCAACCGGGGACCTGGCCTACACAACACAGACATGTGCCCTGACTGGGAATCGAACCAGTGACCTTTTGGTTCACAGGCTGGTGCTCAACCCTCTGGGCCACACTAGCCAGGGCTCTCTCCTAAATGTTTGATAGATACAAATATTGGTCCAAGGGTAGGATGCTACTATAACAACAGCAACACATTTCAGATTATGTGACATTAACATCCAATCTGGTACCATGAATTGGTTATTGGACACTTGGAAAGATGGCAACGCATGCTATACGGTGGGAAAAAATTGTAAAACTACAGTCTTAAATAGGGTAAAGGGCATATTATGTATCTAATTAGCTTGTATTTTATGCAGAGAGTTAGAAGATTAATGTTATTAGAATGAGTTCATTACCACTGATTGCGCTTGCCAAAGTACTACAAGAAATAAAGGAGCTCAGAAAATATTTTGGCTGGTTTGTGAGCAGGAGTATAAAGAAATGTAGAGACAGCCAAAAAACTCAGGTACTTGCAAGGTTGAAAGGTGCAACTGATTCATAGCTTCAACTAGTAAAGAAGCAACTGAGAAGGCCTTTGATCAGCTAAGTCTGCTTCAAAGTCTGCCTAGTGGCAAGGGCCAAGTCAAGGGTTTGGCTGCCACACCCTTGTGAGGATCTCCAAATGGAACAAGGTGGTGTCAAGCAAATACTGTCTATTCTAAAAATATCGCAGGGAAGGTAGACTTAGGGTTTGGTTTTTCCTAAGGAAAACTGATAGGCTCAAAATATTAGCAATTAAACTTAGAGAGAAATGTCTCTAAGCGATTGTGGCACATAGCACTGCCTAGAATCAAGTATATAACTTGAGATAGATTTTGAGAGCGTGGTATGATCAAAAGAATCATTGACATGGTCTAAACGAGAATGTGATTGTTTGAGACTAAAAATAATCATAGGGCCCCAGCCTTCTACAGCAGGATTTCAGAATCGCTATGGATTAACTCTTTTTACATCATTCTTCTTTACAAATCAGAATCTTTATTATAGTTATGCTTTCCCTGTTCTACCATTATATATATTGTATACAGGGGCTAGGGCCAGAAAACTTATCTTCTTAGTTCAGAGATCTGTAGGTCAACAGGAGCTATATCTGGATCTGTAGACACTGTTATGAATCATTCACGTCACCTGGAATCTCAGTTAAGGCTAAATTGTGATAGACTACATTACTGTTGTGCTCTTATGCAGTCCTCTCCCCGTGAGTGTAGGCTAGGCCTAGTTACTTGTTTTTTCACTAATAGAATAGAGCAAAAGTGATGGGCTATCAGTTCTGTGATTCGGTTGCAGAGAGACCATAGCTTTTCTCTTGTGTGCCCTCTCTTGCTTTTTCTTATGCTCGCTCTGATGGGAGCCAGCTGCCATTGAACCACCCTTGGAGAAGCCCACGTGGCAAGGAAGGCAAGGGAGGCCTCCAGCCAACAGCCAGTGAGAACTGAGGCCTTCAGTCCAACAGCCTATGAACAACGGAATCCTGCCCACAGTCACAAGAATGAGCTTCAAATCCTTCAAATGAGACTGGAGTCCTGGCCAACACCTTGACAGCGCCTTATGAGAGACCTTGAAGCAGAGGTACCTGTTTGGGATTTAATTGTGTCTCCTCAAATTCATATGTTGAAGCCCTAACCCCCCCCCCCGCCCCAAATATGACTATATTTGGAGACAGAACTTATAAAGAGGTAATGAAATTTTAACGAGGTTGTAAGGGTGGGGCCTTAGTCCAGCAAGACTGGTTTCCTTATGAGGAGAGGAAGAGACACTAGATCTCTCTCTCAACCCCTCCCTCCCTATCCTATGTGTGCACAGAAGAAAAGTTGTGTGAGAACGCAGTGAGAAGGTGGCCATTTACAAGTCAGGAAGAGAGGCCTCGCCAGAAACCAGCCCTAACAACACCTTAATCTTGGACTTCCGGCTTTCAGAAATGAGGAATATAACATTTTTTGTTGTTCAAGCCGCCAGGCCTGTGACGTTCTGTCACGGCAGCCCTGGTAGACTAAGACAGCACTCCACCAAGCTCTGTCTAGATTCCTGACCCCTAGGAACTTTGAGATAATAACAGTAATACTTTGAGATAATAGCAGTAATTAGCTTAATTTTTTTCTCTGCGTTCTCTTTGATTTGTGTCCTCAAAAGATAGGCAGGTGGGGTGGCACCTTTGTGCCCTTCAGAGCCTTGCTTCCCAGGGGAAAAAAAAAAATAAAGTCTGTATTCCTGGCTGATACAGAATCATTCCTAAGTCAATCAATTTCTAAGTCATTTTCCCAGCAGAGTGAAAAGAGCTCTGGTTTGGGTTCACGTTTGGGTGCAGTGAGATGAGGACAGAATAAATCGCAATGACTTGGAGTACACGAACTCCCTGTGTATGTGTGTGCGGATTATCTTCCATGGATCTATATGTAAAGGAATCGCTGTAATTATATAATTTCTATAAGGACAATATTAATATATTGGATGTTTCTAGGTGATCTTAATTAAACATCTGTTGAAATGAACCTAGTTTCTAGGACTGGGAGAAAATAATTTGCTGAAATGTCAGCTGGGGATTCTTCCAGAAAAACCCTGAAAATGGAGAGCTTCCACACCAGATTCAGTGCCTGGACGCCATTTAGCAACAAGTCTTTAAACAGACAGGTGAGTTACACACTTTAGAAGGAAGCCAGCTTCCTTTGTGAGGCTGATTTTACTACAATATGTTGGGTCGCGTGTTGCCACATGCTTTTTCGGGGAGGGGAGAGGGACACCCCTATAGAATTTAGTTTTGAATCACCTTAAACAAAAATAAACCTACATTTGTGTGCACCAAAGACAGTTTCTTCTCACCCCAGTCCCCAAATCCTACCTTCTGGGAGGCTCCAGATGTGTTTCCCCTTTCCTCTGTAACTCCAGGGACAAAACAGCAGCCTCCAGAGCACAGTTTCCTGTCACAGGGAAGGCAAAAAAAGACGTGCTCTCGGTGGTGTGGAGAGAGTTAATGTACAGGGGTGGGCGAAGGGAGGCGAACAGCTGTGAGGACATGAAACACAGAGTTTATTCTTGTATTATTTATTAATTATTGTATTACTTATTTCTATTATTTGTCTTATGACTATTGTTATTATTTTGTATCCTTAGTTCCAGTTTATCTTTTAGTTAATGATGGCTGATAATTTCACTCACCGCTGTATAGTTCTCTGTGTATTTCTTTAATCCTCTCTTCCCTCCTGTGCCAACTGTGTGGTTTGATGGCCTGGGGATGTCCCCTTTGAAAGGTAGCCCAGGAAGCAGTCAGACCTTAATGGAGAAGCAGGCTGGGACCCCCAGCTCCTGCTTGGTTCAGGCCGGCTCACAAAGGAGGGAGGCTCCACAGGCCAGGACCAAAGCCCGACCGAGTAATCAAGCCAGTGAGTTTGTGCCTGTCATCTGAGCAAAACTGGACTGAAACCCAGGTCTGGGGGGATGCTGGTTCCTGGTGTATGTCTTTCCTGGACATGGTTATGTAGCAGTATTCATTCACTTTCATTTTGGCGGTGCTGTGAAGATGCAGGACTGTGAGTTAGTAAAATCATACCTACTTCAAAGGGCCTTGTTTTCACAATTCCATAAGGGTAGCCTGTTTGTGTTTTCAAGAGGAACTATTTGGAATCTGTTTCCCCAGGCCATATGAGCTAGGGTAGAAACAAGAGCCAGGATTCTTTACCTCTTTGTTTTGAAAGAGGCCTCCGTGGGCCCCTCTGTAATTATATCTCCCACCCACCTTTGCCACCAGCCCACCCAACAAGCCTGCGCTTGTCTGTATCCAAAAGTGGGTTAAGCTGAAGGGAGAGACCTCTCCTAAGTATGTGAAAATGCTTTGTGACCTGGAAAGCACTATGCAAATGTGAGCCCTGAGGTTGTTAGATTGCCTGAGGATTGCTAAGCAACTAAGAATACATTCAGCTATACAGAAAACTGTCATTTTTTCCCCCTCTGTAGCTCTTTCAGGAAAGAGTTGCCCTTATAAGTCATTGGTTTGATCTCTGGACTAACAAGCAACGTCAAGAATTCTTATTCGCGATATTTTTACGATGCACTAAATCACAATTAAGGTAAATGTGGCCTATTGATATCATTGTCATTGGTTCTTAAAGGAAATAAACTGTAGTAAACTGTTTATATAACCTTTAAGGGTGTTTTTCCCTAGAGGGAAAAACAAACAAACAAAGCCATCCATAGCTTAAGGCTTATAAACACTCTTCTGCTGCTGCTTCCTTGAGGGGGAATGGAACCTCTGGGGTTTTATTTCTGCAGACCACAGGGAGGTATTTCATTTTTTCAAAAGCTTGTAAATAGCTTTAGCCAATGAAGTTTTAACATTGCCCTAGTATATTAAATCCTCCTTGGAACTATGAGACAGACAAATATATCAAGTAGATATCTGATATATAGGTAGGCACTCCGTAAAGATGGGTTCCATGAATGGATGGATCTGAAAAGTATCTGAGAAGAAACTGTGGTAACAGCATTTAGGAATATGGGCAAGACTTGCACAGTAGTGCTCAGTGACTGTCAGTGGTCCCTTGTTCTCACTCTTAACTTTCCTGTTATATCCACACTTTACTTTGAAATAACTCCAGCAAAGATGGTGTGATATTCAAAGGTATTGGCTGAAATATCAGGGGCAGCTAGTATTCTGATCAGGAATTAATACTAGCATTGTATTGGGAAGGTCATGGTCTCAGTTATCACCTGATACTTTGCTGATTAACACAGCAATTATCTGACATTAGTTATTATCAGAGCAACTATTGGCTTGTCAACCTGCTAGATGAATGTTACAAATGAACACTCTTTAGTGAAATTAAAGATGTGGGACAGACCAAAATATTCTAGAGAGCCCTGCAGCATGCCGGGATGTGGTTGAAGAACCCAGCCATGCTGGTAGCAGGTGCTCGAAGGGATGGTTTCCTAGGTTTTATCCCCAAATAAATGGCCTTGTCAGTCTGGGGATTTCTGGTGGCCTGTGGTCAACGGTGAGGGAAATGGTGGAACCCTGTTTCTGGAACTTGTACTGTTTCTTGTTGTTTCTCAACTGAGTGAAACTTTTACCCAAAGGACAGGGGGCTGGGTTTTACGCCTACAGAATAGACTGTGAACTGGTTTGGGCTTATTTACCAAAGTGTTAGTGGCTTTCACTACAACCTGGTAAAGGGGTTGGGGGGACTTTGAACTTCTTAGGTAGCTACCAAAAAATACTTGATTGAGACTTGTGCAAGACCAAATTGGCTTATTTTAGTTGTAGTACCTGCCTCCTACTTTTTCTTGCACTTTTCCCTGCCCATCTCTTTTGATGGGCCATATCATCTCTCCTACCTACTCACTCACCTTCTCAGTTGTCGGCTTTCACCTGCATCTGTGGGCACATAGTAGATTGTTAACCGACTGTCCCTTATGAAGTCACTGAGTCACCAGGGGGAGACATATCTTCCTGGTTGTGTTGAAAAAGCTGCAAAAACAAGCCTTAGAAAAATAGCTCTTCAGTCAACACTTAAAAAACAGGGAAGGGAACTTTTTATGGCAGGCATTGGCTAGGTTTTCTTTTACTCCAACTTGACAGCTTTCAAGATAAGAAAATAAAAGACCAAACCCCATATCTATAATTGCTTTGTGGTGTAGTCTCATGTATCATAAACCAAGCAATTTTAGTTACCAACACTAGAGGTCACTAGAGAACTTCTGGTATATTTTGAGGCTTATTAACATTAGGCCTGACATTTTGTCACTGGAAATTGCATCCTTTGTCTGATATCTGAGTTCTTCTTTCTGTGGGACAAGGATATGGAACTAATCTGTTCAGTGAAATCACTTTGCTTTGTTTCCTAGCAGCTGTGTTTCTGCAGAGAGCTGTTTGTATTTCATAGTCCCCTAAAGCTGTGAGTACTTGTTCCGAGCTGCCGATTTTAGGGGAAGTTGTCTGTCAGTTTTCAGTTTCTGGTCTCCAGACTTGGCATCCCGAACCCAATCTTTAATTTGTAGTGGTGGCTTTTGTTGTTTGATAGCACTCAGTTCTCTCCCCAAAGTCTGGATTACGTCTTTCTTCTCCGCCTTCCTCCCCCTTTCTTTCAATCAGCCATTTCTTCTCTTCTGCGGACCCCACAGATCCCATGTGCCTGCGTCTGATCCAACGCGAACTGTGCTCTGTTTAGGTGAAGTCTTATAGCCCAACTCATATTATTGTTTAGATTAAAGTTAGTTCAATCAACTTCCTTTTAAACATCTTTATTCAGATAATTCACAGACAATAAAATCTACCCATTTAAAGGTGCAATTCGACAGTTTCGGTAAATTCAGAGTTGTGCAACCATCACCACAATGGAAACTTAGAACGTGTTCATCACCCCCAAAGGACACCCCCACCCTCGAGCTGTGTCCTCTTCTCTAGCTCCCAGCACTGAGAAGCCACCAATCCACTTTCTGTTTCTATAAATTTGTCTTTTCTGGACTTTTCATATAAATGAGATCATACAATGTGTGGTCTTCTGTGACTGTCTACTTCCATGTACTATAACGCTCTCAAGTTTCAATAATTCTGTAGCATGTACCAGCACTTCTTTTCTTTTTATTGCCAAATAATATTCCATAGTATGGATAGGCTATATTTTATTTATTCATTCGGCAGTTGATGGACATATGAGTTGCTTATACATTTTGGCTCCTGTGAATAATGCCGCTATGAACATTTGTACGCACGTTTTTCCATATGGATGCATTTATGTCTTTTAGGTACATGCCTAGGAATGGAGTTTCTGGATCAAGTAGTGACAGGGCCACTAGCTTTTAATAATTAAACATTTCTTTGGAATCATATTTACTCCTACAGCCCCTGTTCCCCAACAACTGTGAATAAGGTTGTGAATAAATGGGAGATGTTAGCCTTCTTTGAGTGAGTGAAATCTTTATATGTAAGCCAAGCTATACATTTGTGCAAAATACCTTGTTTTCAAGGCAGGGAAGCCGTTGTGTTAGACGTTTTATTTGGTGATTTCTGGATAACACTGCTGGGCTCTGGGCAGTTAGAGCCGCGAAGCTTAAATAAGATATGGCTGTGTTGGTCAGAAATACGCTGTCAGAATTTCTGTAGAAGTTCCTTCTCAATCTCTGTGAGACATAATTAAACATCTAAGATGTTCCTTTCCTAATAAATATTCCATGTTGTTACAATTTAAAAAGATTTCTTCGACAGAGTGTTACAATATTTAAGACAGCTTCCAACAGTCCGGCTTCTGAAACCATCCCTGTGGCAAGTTCTCCCTCTCACCTCACCTGAAGCTTCCCTTCTCCTGGGAAGCCCTCCCTGCTCATTTTTCACCCTCAGCAATTTTTTCGCGCCTCGATCATGGCCTTTCCCCTGGTACATTGTGCTTTTGTTGTCACATGTCTAATGGTTTCCAGGGTGTTGTCCCCCTGCCACTTGGCTGGGCTCACCTTTCTTGTGACTCCTTAAAGGAAACTGGGCTGTTTGTGTCTGTCACACTTGGAGAAACCTATGAGAAGCTTGCACCTGTCTCCCAGCCATACTGGTGAGACCGGTTTCAAATTGCCTCTGCTCAGTCCCAGGTAACGCCCCACACAAAGGCCTTTCAGTCCAAGGCTGGAGCTGTTCAAACTTGTAGCTTTGCGTGGTGGGTAGGGCCACAGTCATGTAAAATCACTTCCAAGAGATGGACAGATTGTGTGTGTGTGTGTGTGTGTGTGTGTGTGTGTGTGTGTGTGTTTCAGGGGAGAGGGAGGTAATAATCAGTGAAGGATTCACTTTCCTCATTTGGCTCCCTCAGAGCCAACTGGCAATGGGCCTGGAGGGGAGAGAGACATACCAATCAACGTACGGTTAAGAAAGCTTCACGGCACACACCCCCCCCCCACTTCAGGACACCCGCCCCTCTTCCCAAGCTGCCTCTGAGAGGGCTCAGCTGAGAATGTGTATCTCAGCTGGGAACCACGAGCAAATCTGGTAGACAACACAATTCTAGGTTAACTTTGTATGTAGAACAGCTACATCACTGTGAGTGACTGAATGACCATTGGAAAGAAGACCTCTGAGTGGGGGCAATGGGAGGAGAGGGGAGGATGCAGGGACACACTGGGTGTCTAAATATCTCACACAGTCTGCAAATACGAGTCATCTTGACTCTTCCCTCCAGCTTGTGATCTGGACATGTTCCTGTCCTTTCGCAGGATTGGTCATGGACAATCACGTGAACTGTTAGCGTTTCTTGTTTGGGCGGCAGGTGTTAGAGGTGGATGGAGCTGAGAAAGAAAGCCCTTGAGTTTAAAAGAAAAGGAGAAACCCAATTAAAAACCCGAAGCCATTTAATTGGGTGGGGATGGGGACAGAAGGAGAGCAGATGGTGAGAAGTTCATTGGCCTGTATTAGGCAAACCCGTGCACTTGAAGCTCTCACTTCCACTTTGTAAATGGCGTCTCTCTGCTCGATAATGTGTAACATACCTTTGTAGCACTTGGCGCTGCCTGACATTATGTCACGTTCAGTACTTGTGGGTTTATTTACTGTCTGCCTGCCCACTAGAAGTGAGAGCTCCGGGTGGCCCTGTCTGTCCCGAGCACCTAGAGCAACACCAGGTACATAGGAGCCCCTCAGCAAATGCTTGTCCAATGATGAATGAAGATGTCTGAAACACTCCTATTACAACAGTAACAACAACGTAACCCGAAAGAAATTGTCATCTGATAGTTCTCAGGAGGAAAACATTTTTCAAGATGTTAAAAGCTTTTGAATAGAGGTGATTACTAATACTTTGCTTCATTCAAGACTTTTCATAATTTAATTAATTCAAGACCTCTGTGAAGCAAATCCAAAAGGAATTATGCACAGTAGTAAAAGCTAAGGGTGCTCTGCCACGTGGCTCCAGGGGCTGCTATCTCACACTGTCATCTGTGGGAATGGCACCTCCCAAAGTTCGTTGCACAACTTCCCAAATGCAGCAGCCCAGGTAATACTACCAGCCATTTATAAAATACCTGGTATTAGCTTCCAGATCTACCAAGTGCCCTGTTAACCTCTGCATAGGAGGAGTCATAGTCAGGGAGATTTTGGGGTGGGGAATGGAGGTCAGTTTTCAAGGGACTATTTGTCTGTATTCCGTATTTAAGAATCTCATTAGGAACCAGGAGGGTTGCAGCCAAATTAGTGTCGAAGTGGCTGCCTGTGGGACCTCCATGGCCCAGCAGGTCTGAGAAGCCGCGGTAGCATGCCTGCCCCGTAGTCCCCGCTAAGCATTAGAGATGTTTGTCATCTTTCCTCTGACTCTATTATTCTTTTGATTTCATGGTCAGGATGCTTTCAAGGAAAAGAACAGAAGTGCAGTTCAAAGAACCTTAAGAAGAAGTGTGAGTTAACTGATATAAGATTTGTCTAGCTTCAGGCTGGCCTAGATGCCTGGAGTCAAACAATCTTACCCGGTCTCTCCCTCCTTCCCTTCCCCTCCATCTCTCCCTCCCCGAATCCTTCTCTCTCTTCCCTCAGCTCCGCTTCCCTGTCTTTGTTGTATATAACTAAAAAGATAAGTGCAAGACTGTTATTTAGGAAATTATACATTTGTATTAGGGATAATAAAAATAACCCTGGATAAATAGATGTTTCATGTTCAAAAATGCCAATTCTCTCCAAATTAATTTTTGAGTTCAATTCAATCTCTGTTCAAATCCCCAAGTGGAATGTCCTTATAGACCTTGAGAAACTGATTCTAAAGCTAATCTGGAAAAGAAAATGGACAATGGTTAAGAAAAATTTAAATATAAAGAAAAAATGAGAAACAGTAGCACTGCCAGATAATAAAACTACTTTTATCCATTTAATAAATTCCCCTTACAACCCTGCAATTTTACATCTGAGTATTTATTTTGGATAGATAAGAAAATGAAAACACTGATTTGAAAAGATATATGCACCCCTATATTCAGTGCAGAATTATTTAAAATTGCCAAGATATGGAACAACCTAGGTGTCCATTAACAGACGAATAGATAAATAAAGATGTGATATATATATATTTTTTTCAATGGAATATTACTCAGCAATATAAGAGAATGAAATCTTGCCTTTTGTGACAACATGGATGGACCTAGAGAGTATTGAGCTAATTGAAATAAGTCATATGGAGAAAAACAAATGCCATATGATTTTTATATGTGGAGTCTAAAAAAACCAAATAAAAAAAACAACAGAAAACAAAACGGAAACAGACTCAGATACAGAGAACAAACTTATGGTTGCCAGAGTAGGGGGCAGGGGGATAAGTGAAAAAGGTGAAGGAGGAAGGGTAGGTACGAATTTCCAGTTGTAAAATGAATAAACCATGAGGATGTAGTATAAAACACAGGAAATACAGTCAATAAAATTGTAATAACTTTGCATGGTGATAGATGGTTAATAGACTTACTGTGTAAAGTATATAAATATTCAATCACTACAACTCAAACTAATACAATAGTGTATGCCAACAAAATATTAATAAAGAAAACTTTAAAAACATTTTAGGACTTACCGTAAAAAATAAATAAAAGAACCTTAAAAATAAAAAAAAATAAGAAATACCCCCAAGTGGCGTCTTAAATGTGAAGAGGAACAGGACTGCGATAAACAAGAGATTTGAAGAAAGCTCTTAGAGCTTTGGCGTCTACAAAGGTTGGACTGGTTACACACGGAGGCAGCTGCATTGATCTTTCCTCTTCTTCCTTCAGTGCCTCTTCAGTGGGCCGGCCACTGTGGATCACCCACCTGCCCATGCCATGCCCCGATTTCTCTTCCTCTTCCTGACAGAAGCCCTGTTTTCTCCCAGGTATCACATGCTGCAGGGGTGACTGATCACCTCGCCCCACCAAGGGTGAGTCAGGGTTAGACAGAATCAGGTTAATTCCATCTCTCTTGGTGGCGTCTGGTTTAGGAAAGGGTGTGTATATATTAATTCTGCCCAAGGAGATGTAAGAGAGTGGCAGCTTCTGGCAGCACTTTCTTCATTCTCAAAGGGACTTAAATGGGGACATGAGGAAGGGACATGGCCTCTTCCAACCACCCAGCCTGTGGTCGCTGTTGTGTGAGAGTTGTGCTCAGACTGGTTAGTCATTTGGGAACCATCTCGGGATAATCCTGAGGACCAAAGCAAACTGTTGAGGGTGTCAAATATGGACATACTTTGGCCCTTAATGACATCATTGAGTCCTTGACTTCACTAGCCCTGGAGCTACCCTGATTTTCCTTATTTTTTAAGAAAAGTGAAGGAAAGGCCATATATGACAAACCCACAGCCAATATCATACTCAGTGGTTATACCTAAAGCACTTTTCTTAAGATCAGGAACATGACTGGGATGTCCATTTCACCACTTTTATTCAAGATAGTACTGGGAGTCCTCGCCACAGTGATAGACAAGAAGAAGAAATGAAAGGTATACAAATTGGAATAGAGGAAGTAAACCTGTCACTATTTGCAGATGACATGATACTGTATATAGAGAACCCTAAAGATGCCACCAAAAAACTACTAGAACTGATACATGAATTCAGTAAGGTAACAGGGTAGAAAATAAATATCCAGGAATTGGTTGCATTTTTTTACACCAATAATAAACTATCAGAAAGGGAAACTAAGAAAACAATTATCTTGGGGTGGTAAACACACAATACAATATACAGATGGTGTGTTGTAGAATTGTGTATCTGAAACCTATATAATTTTATTAACCAATGTCACTCCAATAAATTCAATAAAAATTTTTACAAAAAGCAAACAGTCCCATTTACAATTGTATCCAAAAAATATATACGTAGGAATAAATTTAATCAAGGACGTGAAAGACCTATACTCAGAAAATTAGAAGATGCTGAAGAAAGAAATCGAAGAAGCCACAAATAAGTGGAAGCATATAGCATGTTCAGGGGTAAGAAGAATTAAAATGTCCATACTACCCCAAAGCAATTTATATTCAACACAATTCTTATCAAGATACCAAAGATGTATTTCACAGAACTAGAACAAATATTCCAAAAATTAATGTGAAACCACAAAAGACCCTGAATAGCCACAGCAATCTTGAGAAAGAACAAAGTTGGAGGAATTACGCCACCTGATAACAAACTATACTACAAGGCCATAGTAATCAAAACAGCCTGGTACTGGCATAAAAACAGACACATAGATCAACAGAACAGAGTGGAGAGCTCAGAAATAAACCCATGCCTTTATGGTCAATTAATATTTGACAAAGGAGGCAAGAACATACAATGGGATAATGATAGTCTATTCAATAAATGAGTTTAGGAAAATTTGACAGATAACATGCAAAAAATAAAACTAGACCACCTTACACCATTAACAGAATAAACTCAAAATGGATTAAGGGCTTAAATGTAAGTCTCAAAACCATAAAAATCCTAGAAGAAAACATAGGCAATAAAATCTCAGACATTTCTTGTAGCACTATTTTTTTCCTGCTATATCTCCTTGGGCAAGGGAAACGGAAGAAAAAATAAACAAATGGGACTACATCAAACTAAAAAATTTTGTTTTAATTTTTTGAAAAGTGCATTTATTGATTTTAGAGATACAAAGGGAGAGAAAGAGAGAAACATCCAATGTGAGAGAGAAACATCAATGGGCTACCTCCTATACGCACCCCAACTGGGAATCAAACCTGCAACCTAGGTATGTGCCCTGACCAGGAATCAATTCTCCAACTAACTGAGCCATACCAGCAAGGGCTGAAGTAAAAAGCTTTTGCACAGCAAAGGATACCATCATCAAAATGAAAAGACAACCCACTGATGGGAAAATATATTCTCCAATGATGATAAAGGGTTAATATCTAAAATTTATAAGGAATTTATCAGCCATGGCTGGTGTGGCTCAGTGGATTGAGTGGCGACCTATGAACCAAAGGGTCACTGGTTTGATTCCCAGTCTAGGGCACATGCCTAGATTGTGGGCCAGGTCTCCAGTAGGTGGTGTGCAAGAGGCAACCACAGATTGAAGTTTCTCTCCCTCTCTTTCTCCTTTCCCCTATCTAGAAATAAATAAACAAAATCTTAAAAAAAAGAATTTGTACAATTCAACACCAAAAAATCCCCCAAACAATCCAATAAAAAAATGAGCAAAGGATGTAAATAAACACTTATCCCAAGAGGTTGTAAAGATAGCCAATAGACATACAAAAAGATGCTCAATGTCACTAATTATCAGCAAAATGCAAATTAAAACCACAATGATATATCACCTCATACCTGTCAGGATGGTTTTCATCAATAAATCAACAAACAAGTGTTAGAGAGGATGTGGAGAAAGGGGAACCCAGGTGCACTGTTGGTGGGAGTTCAGACTGGTGCAGCCTCTGTGGAAAACAGTATGATGTTTCATCAAAAATTTGAAAATGGGACTGCTTTATGACCCAGGGATTCCACTTCTGGGACTATATCTGAAGAAACCTGAAACACTGATTTGAAAGAATATATGTACCCCTATGTTCATTGCAGTGTTATTCACAATAGCCAAGATTTGGAAGCAACCCAAGCGAACACCAACAGATGAGTGGATGAAAAACTGTGATATATTTACACAACAGAATACTGCTTAGTGGCAAAAAAGAAGGAAACCCCACCTTTTGCAATAGCATAGGTGGACCTCAAGAGTATTAAGTGAAATAAGCCAGTCAGAGAAAGACAAATACCATATGATTTTACTTATATGTGGAATCTAACAAACAAAATAAACAAAATAGAAACAGACTCATAGATAAAGAAAACAGACTGACAGCTGTCAGAGGGGAGGGGGTGAGGGGACTGGGTGAAAAAGGTGAAGGAATTAAGGAAAAGAAATCATAGACACAGACAGCAGTTTGGAGATTTCCAGAGGGAAAGGCGGGGTGAGGGGAGGTAGATGGGGGTAAAGGAGATAAATGGTGATGGAAGGAGATTTGACTTCGGATGGTGAACAGACAGTACAACATACAGATGATGTATTATAGAAATGGACACCTGAAACCTATATAATTTTGTTAACCAATGTCACTCCAATAAATTCAATGACATTTTTTTTAATTCTAAATTTAATCACAAAAAAAATCTCATGATGTTTTAAGTAAATTTATGATTTTGTGCCAGGCCACATTCATAGCCATCCTGGGCTGCATGCAGTGAGCGGGCCACAGATTGGGCACCCCAAGAATTTAGCTGAGAACCAGCCAGATTTGGAAAAACAAAAAAGTATTTAGTAGTCAAACAGATGTCTTTTACACACAGCAGAGAGCCGTTCAGCCCTCAGTCAGAGTCTAAGTCGTTAATTAACTCAGGGCTTCAAAAGGAGTTGTACGTGCTCTTAACACCACCATGCATACATCCAGCCCTTTGTACTTGACTTTGGAATCAGCATCTGGAGCTGCCAGGCTGCCTCTTCTACCAGTGGGCACTCAAGTTCACCAATGTTGAGAAGGGGTGGGCCCATCAGAATCACTTAAGAGTTTGGACAAACACAGATTATGAGTTTCGCTTCATAGAGATTTTGGCTCATCACACCTGGAATGGGGCTGAGGAAGCTGTTTTTACCATGTCTCCAGTGTGAGGTGATGAGTGTCCAAGTGTAAGGCACAAGGCCTGGGGGACTTAAAGTCCCCAAGGCTTCTTCCACCTCTCGATTCTACTCCCCCTGGGAGGCAGAAACACAGACCACGTGAGTGTCCCGTCCCTTCTGTCCACACTGCAATGAAACAAAATTATTGGTTCAGGTTCTGTGGGTGCCTTTTTCATTTCTTGCTTGTGGTACTATTTAATGCTTTTACAATGTTTCATTGTAAGTGACACTAAACTTGACACACATGATAAAGGACACATTTTACTCTCACATAACTGAAAAATTCAGAGGTGGGTTTGGCAACAGTTAAAGCCTGATCCAGAGGTTCAGCGATAAAACCAACACTCTGTTTCTTGTTGTCCCTCTGTTCTGCCTTTGACAGCCTTGGCTTCATTTATTACACCTCCCCCATTATGCCCCGAAGAAAAAGTGTTTCTTTTTGCTTTACTCTGATTGGACTAGTTTAGGTCCATGCCCACTTCTGACTAATAGCTGCAGCCAGGGGACTGGCCCACAAGAACTGACTCAGCCCTCATCATGTGCTTTGTGGAGCCAGGGATGGAGCCAGCTTCCAAAGAAGCACATGGACCCCCGAATTGAGATTATTTTCCTAAAGAAGGGGAGGTAATAATCAGTGGCGAAAGCTAAAGTCTATTCATCCATCATTCAACAAATACTGAGTGCCTGCTGTCTACTAGGCATAGTTCTGAGTTCATGGGATTCAACACTTAACAGAGTGTAAAAGGCAGTTCTGCTGTCTGAATTTTCATAGACTAAGACTTGTAACATAGAAAAAGGGGACTGTCCGTGCCTGTTATTGGATGTTTGACAGTGCAAGTTAACACCACTGTAAATGTTTTGGGGTGTTTTCCACATCTCAGAAGTTAGAGCAGCGTGGTAGACTAAATAATGGCTTCCAAGTATGTCCTCATTCTAACCCCTGGAATCTGTGGATTTACCTTATATGGCGAAGGGACTATGCAGATGTGATGAAGGACTATGAGATGGGGAGATTATCCTGCATTATCGGAACTCGGTGGTCCTTACAAGGGATGCAGAAGACATCAGAGTCAGAGAGAAGGTGTGATAATGAAGCAGGGGGTGGACAGAGTGGGGGAGAGAGGAAGAGAGTTGAAGATCCTCTGCTGAAGGCGTTGAAGATGGGCCAAGGAACACGGGCAGCTACGAGGGCCTGAAAAAGGCAAGGAAACAGAGTTTCCCCTCAGAACCCCCAGAAGGGCCCCGTCCTGCCAACACCTTGGCCGCAGCCCAGTGAACCCGCTTGCAGACTTCTGGCCTCCAGAGCCGAGAGAATCAAACCCCACTGCTACAAGCCCCTAACTTGGCGGTCACTGGTTATAGCGACAGCAGGAAATTAAGACATGCAGTGATTTTCTCTTTCTGTTTTCAACTTTTATTATTTTTCCTTCTTTATTCTAACATCTATGTTTTTAGCCCTTTTCCAAATCATAAGCACCCTACTAGGTGCTAGGACAGAGCAGCAGATAAGACCACCACCATGTCCTTGTTTCTGGGACTTACAGTCCAGCAGAAGAGACAGACTTTCACTGGTGAGTCCAAGATAGGACTGAGTCGGAGAACAAGAAGGGAAACATAAAAATAGTGCCTGGTTTGCATGACAGTACACATCCAGTGTAGAGGATGCCGGTGTCAGCAAAAGACACAAGCTGTCATGAAGTAGGGCGTGCTCGGTGGGTGGCGGCAGCCTTGCGTAGGGAAGTGTTTGGGCAGCAGGAATGGTCGGCCTGACACAGAGGAGGGTTGTGGCAGCACCCCAGAAATATCACCCTAAAGACCCATTATCAGCCTATCTGGTTATCTGTACTGGTGCAAAAACCAGCTTTTCGCCAGTCACATGACTTGGATCCACCGCTGGTTCAGACGAAGTTTCTTGCTCCTTCCCCAGCACCATGCTTCTTCATTGACCTCGGTCATATAATCACCGGGAAAGTGACGCTGCAACTGTGCAGCACTGGCAGGTCTGTGTGCATGCACGGTTCTTTGTGTTCTACAATCCGAGTCAGGCCTGGCCAGCGTGACAGATACCAAGTAAATAAATAGCTACGACTGTGCTATGTGACAGAGGAAAAGTAATGGGGAAAGCCTTGTCTGAGGATTTGGCTGGAGGTTGCAGACAGAGCAGGAGTTAAACAAGCAAAGACTTGGAGAACATGTGTCCACCAGGAGGGAACAAGTATGAAGCCTTGGGTTGTTTTTGTCTATTCAGTAGTAATACCAGGATTTTAGAAAAAGATTTTATTTATTTATCTTTAGAAAGAGGGGAAGGGAGGAAGAAAGAGAGGGAAAGAAACAGAGATGTGAAAGAGAAACATTAATCAGTTCCCTGACTTGGGACTGAACCCACAACCCAGGCATGTGCCCTGACCAGGAATCGAACCAGTGACCTTTCCACTTTATAGGACGATGCCTAACCAAGTGAGCCACACTGGTCAAGGCAATACCAGGCTTTTGAAGAAGCATTGGAATATTGGGATAAACTAAAAGAGGACAATACCAATCACAATCTCACCACCCAGATATAACCTAGTTTTTGTGCATATGTACATCCTTCCATGTAACTATGAATTAGAATATACAAATGATTTTAAATCTTTAAAAAAAACTTCTTCAGTCTCTCCTCCTTATGGCTATGCTCTTTTATTTTTTAAAAGATTTAATTAATTTATTTTTAGAGAGAGGAGAAGGGAGGGAGAAAGAGAGGGAGAGAAACATTAATGTATGGTTGTCTCTCACGCACCCCCTACTGGGGACCTGGCTCGCAACCCAGGCATGTGCACTGACTGGGAATCAAACCAGCCACCCTTTGGTTCGCAGGCCAGTGCTCAATCCACTGAGCCACACCAGCCAGAGAATGTGCTCTCTTATTCACTGAAGACTTTAGCATCTGGTTCTCCATTTCCTTTATACCGCAATCCTGGTCATTATTCTGTGTCACATGGGCATCCGTATGGAAACTCATCTAATACAGACCCTTGCCAAGCTACATACAGAGTGTTTGTGAAGCCACCAGACAAGACTAAGAGGTACTTAGGCACCTAGAGGACAGGTACCTGGGCCCAACCCCCTCACCCCTCTCCAGGCCACCTCTCCAGGCTGTTCTCCCGCTCATTTTCATCACAATTTTGGCAGCTTCTTTCCAATTCTTATCAGAAATTTAAGAGCAGAGAAATAGATTCAAGTCCCATATTACTAAGCCTTGTTATTTTTGCAAAGTACACATTGTACATTCAGTGGCACACTGCAAAGTATTATCATGAATTATTTAAATGAAGCTATCCTTGTCACAATAAACAAGCAAAGCATATTTTGTTCATCGTCTCCTTCCATGTTGTTATTTCTCTTCACAAATTTCTTACTTTGCAACATTAACTAAAATGCAATGAGCCACAGTGTCATTACTGCAAACTACCCTGCTTCTGCTGCTCATGCAATGATTTTTTTTTAATGTGACTGGAGCATTTTCTTTTCTTCTTGCCTCAGATTCATTATACTTGAATGTGTCCTTGTAGCAGCACAGACAAGGAATGAATATGAAACATGCATAATTGAGATTTTCTTTAAAAAGTAACCCAGACTTAATGCTTCTCTTTTGCTCTGCTGGTATGGAACAGAAGAGGCTGGGGGAGGGAAGGGAGATGGGGACAAAAACTCTGAAGATACAGAGATCTATCTTTGAAAAAGAGGCTGAAAAACTTCCTGTTTTACATCTTTTTTTTTTTTGGATTTTATTTATTTTATTTTTAGACAGAAGAGAAGGGAGGGAGAAAGAGAGGAAGAGAAACATCAATGTGTGGTTGCCTCTTGCGTGCCCTCTGCTGGGGACCTGACCCCCGCATGTGCCCTGACTGGGACTCGAACTAGCTACCTTTTGGTTCACAGGCTTGTGCTCAATCCACTGAGCCACACTAGCCAGGGCTGCATATTCTTTTATTGATCTTTTTTGTAATTCTAAATGAGAGAAAATTGTCCGTCAGGGGCCAGTAAAATGACTGTGAAGCCTGCCTCAGTGATGAGTTAGGTCAGGGATCCTTTGAGATGCTCTGTTCGTGGTATTGCACAGGCTCATTCAGCCTGAATGTTAACCTCTATCAATACTGAGAAGGTTCCCCCAGTGGCATTTCCGTGTGTGGACACTACACGCTGCCAGGACAGGCTCAAGTCCATTCTTTGCCCCCTGCTTACATCACACACACACACACACACACACACACACACACACACACACTCACACTCACACATGCACACATACTCACTCATTCCCCAGACTTCATTTCAGAGCCACTCTGTTTGTCTCAGGTTGTGACCAGGCTGCCTGGATAGCAATCAAGAGGCAGCAGTGACTTAAAGCCAGGAGAGTAGAAACACAGAAAATAATAGGCAACCATTAAACCTTGGAACTAAAGCAGGTAGCATCTTCTTTAAAAAAAACTTTCTTGTTTTGCAACAATTTTTAACTTCCAGAAAAATTGTAAAAACAGTATAAATAATTTCTTTATGCTGTTCACTTGGATTTGTCAATGGTTAAAATTTTGCCGTATTTTGCCATATTATTCCACATCGTTTGAGAGTAGGTTGTAAACATGATGTCCTAAAAAACACAAGGACAGTCTGCTGAACAGTCAAAGCACATCCTCCCCTATCAGGGAATCAGCAGGGGCAGAGCACCGCCATCCAACCCACAGCCTCGGTTCAATATTCCTGATTGATCCAACAATATCCCTTACAATCGTCCTTTCCTTCCCAGCCTAGAATCCAATCCACGGTCACCTGGTGTATTTAATTTTCATGTCTCTTTAGCCACTTTCAATTGCTCAGTTTCCTTGTATTTTCTTACTTGATACTTGAAAAGGACAGATGTGCTGCTTTGTTGAGTGACCTTCAATTTGTGGTTGGCTGATGTGTCCTCAAGATAACATTCAGGTATTGCATCATTGACAGGAACAACACAGAAGCAATGCTGAGTTCTCAGTGGGTCATGTCAGGCCAACCATGACAATTTGTCCCACTGCTCGTGGTACTGACTTTACCACTTGGTTAAGATGACTAATTATGAAGTATGTTGTACTTGTTGATTAATAACTAAAATGTATTTAAATGATGACTTAAAAAAATTTTATTGTATTTTTTCCCATTACCATGTAGTCCCTTTATACCACCCCCTACAATCACCATACTGCTGTCCATGTCTGTGAATCCTTTTTCTTTTTTGCTCATTCCCTCCACCCTGTAGTCCCCCCACCCCTTAGCTGTCATCCTGCTCTCTGTCTGTGAGTGTGCCTCTATTTTGTTTGTTGGTTCAGTTTGTTCATTAGATTCCACATAAGGGTGAAATCACATGGTATTTGTCTTTCTCTGACTGGCTTATTCCAGTTAGCATAATGTTCTACAGGTCCATTCATACTGCTGCAAAGGGTAAAATTTTCTTTTTTATGGCTGAGTAGAATTCCATTGTGTAAATGTCCCATAGTTGCCCTGGCTTGTGTAGCTCAGTGGATTGAGCACGGGCTGGGAACCAAGCAGTCCTGGTTCGACTCCCAGTCAGGGCACATGCCTGGGTTGCAGGCCAGAACCCCACGAGGGCCATGTGAGAGGCAACCATACATTGCTGTTTCTCCTTCTCTTTCTCCCTCCCTTCCCCTCTCTCTAAAAATAAAAGAATAAATAAAAAATAAATTTAAAAAAATGTCCCATAGTTGTTTTATCCACTCATCTGCTGATAGACACTTGGGCTGCTTCCGTATCTTGGTGATTGTAAATAATGCTGCAATGAACATAGGGATGCTTATGTTCTTTCAAATTAGTGTTCTGGGTTCTTTAAGATAAATTCCCAGAAGTGGGATTGCTGGGTCAAAAGGCAGTTCCATTTAAGTGTTTTGATGAAACTGCATACTATTTTGCACAGTGGCTGCATTAATCTGCATTCCCACCAACAGTACAAAAGGGTTCCCCTTTCTCCACATCCTTGCCAGCACTTGATTACTTTTAAATTAACTAAAAATATTTGAATCTATGCAAATATCCTGTTTCTCATCAAACTTATTTGATGCATCCATTGATGATCCTCATCTGAAACAATTATTACTATGAAATTTTCCAAGAGGTGATTTTCTAATTTAATTCCTTCCATGTGTATTAGTTGGAATTCTGTTGTATGGTAGAACTTGTCTTTCTCCCAAGACTTGTAGATGAGGCCCAAGTTAAGCCCACAGTTTGGGTTAATTCATGGTCAAGGCTTTCTCTGGGTCTAATGGATATTCAGCAACCTGTTCGTGAATGTAACTGGGGTCCTTTTTGTCCCTAACTGAAGGTGCCATTTTCATTTCCCATTGAAACTTTCTGAGGCTTGACCCACTTTATGGGAGTTTAGGCAGAGAAGACACACTGCAGAGTAAGATCTGTTCCGAGTCACACGTGCTTTTTCAGTGAGTCCATCGGTGTCCATCAGGGCCCAGGGCAGCAGGAGACACTTAGCAGTGAGAAACAGTTGTATAGACCCAGTGGCCTGAGGTAAATGAATTTGGGCAAGTTCTTGTTGCCAAAGTTTCCAATCAGCTGTGAGATTGGTCACAAATATCTGTAATTCCATGAAGCTTGGAGGAGATTAGAGAAGAGTTTGATTTACTAATGCCTGGATCCCTTCCAAACTTTCTTATTCTGGTGTTTCTTCTTATTCAACAATGACCACCTATCTGGTGGCCTGGGCCTGTAGCAGATGTTTATTGCTAATATGTAAGGAGGACAATTGTTTTTTGTGCATTTGTTTGTTTTTGTAGTTGATGGCTATAGGACCAGCAGTGCATCTTTCATGGGCTGTCAAATGTTTCTTTGGCCTATACTGCCCCAAGATGATCACTTTGAATGGGGCCTTGGATTGTGTATTCTTTCAAAATCCATCTGTGCTTAGGCAGCTTGAAACGCAATGTAAGAAGTGTTCTTTATAGATGCCGTATAAAAAGTTTGCTTTACAGATGTCACATTAAGAAATTATTGTTGAATTTATTTGGGTATAGTGATAATATTGGAAATATATATTACATATTCTCCTTATTTACACAGTATACACAGTGAAATGTTTATAGATAAAATGATATGATGTCTTAGAACTGTTAAAATAATGTGGATGCAGGGCAGAGGGAGGAGAAGGGGCAGGAGGGTGGGGAGAAGGAGAAGAAGAAAGAGAAACAGCAGAAACAGATTGGGTACAAGATGAAAATTATTTAAATTAATTAATGGAATCATAATACCATCACAAATACTAAGGTGAAATAAAGACATTTTTAGGTAAAAGGAAACTGAGAAAATTTGTTATCAGAAGGCCCACAGTAAGAAATGCTAAAGAAAGTCCTTCGAGACCAGGAAATTGATACCAGCTGGAAACTGAGATTTATAAGCAGGAATGCAGAGCGCAGGAAATGGTAAATGGGTGGGAAAATATAAAATATTTAAGTTATTTAAATTCAGTAGCTGTTAAAAAAACAATGTATTGTGGGATGTATAAGTCGATGCAGTGTGTATGTCAACAAAAGCGCAAAGGATGGTGAGAACTATACTGTTTCACTGGGTTAAATATTACAGTGATATTAACTTTATGTAGACTATGAAAAGTTAAAGATGCATATCACACTTGCTACAACAATTTAAAAGTGTAATTAAAGAAGTATTCTAAAAGCCAATAAAGGAATTAAGATAGAATACGAAAAAAATTATTAATTCAAACAAACCGAAGAGGAGAAATAAAGTTTCATAAAACAAATGGAACAACCAAACAACAAACAAAATTAAAACTTTGATTGAACCATATCAATAATTAAATGTAATGAGACTAAATCCTCAAATAAAGGGACAGTTGTCAAATGAGCTAAAAACAAGATCTGTGTCCTGACTACGAGGGATACACTTTAAATATAAAGAAACTGATTGGCTAGAAGTAAAAGGATAAGAAAAGATACAATGTGCAAATAGCTTTTTTTTGAAAATAGTAATAAAACTGATCAACTCTTAGCAACAGTAACCAAGAAGAAGGAAAACACAAATTATCCAATATCAGAAATCAAAAAGGGGCTATTGCTATAAGTCTTACAAACATTAAAAAGGTAATAAAAGAAAATTAACAATAATTGCATACTCATAAATTCAACATTTAAATAGTTGTTTTGTAGATTCCATAGTTGTGTGTAATTGTTTTGTAAATTGTATGTGCAGGGTACAGACAATTTTACTGCTTCCCTTCCAGTATGTCTGTCTGTTATTTACTTATTTAGTCGTGTTGACCTGGCTAGGATGTCCAGTGTATGTTAAGCTGAGTAGTGAGAGTGGACACTCTTACTTAGTTCCTGATGTCAGGGGGAAGGCATTTCATATTTCACCACTAAATGTGACTTAGCCAGAGGTTTCTATTCTAATTGCATTGGGAAGCCATTCTAAGTTTTTACGCATATACATGACATCATGTAATCTGCATTTAAAAATCCACTTGGGCTGCTGTGTGGAGAATGGGTTCTGGGAAGCAGGGAGACAATCAGATGGCTGTTGCCATGGTGCAGGGGAAGCTGGAGGTGCCTTAGACCCGTGTGACAACAGCAGAGGTGAAGCGAAGTCGTTGGATTGGGGCTATATTTTGGAGGTAGAGATGACAGGCCTTGCTGATTTATTGAATTTGGGGTGATGGAAAAGGGGGAAAGAAATTTCAGATTTATAGCTTAAACAACTAAGCCTATTTCAGGTTTTTTTCCTGTGGGTTTTAGATATTTTTGTTATTCATCTTCTTTGGAATGGATCATGGAAAGTAGACACAGTAGTTTTTTAAAAATATATCTTACGTTATTTAGGATTTAATTATTTTTTTACAGGTAGACCATTTGAGAAAGAACAATGACTAATATTTATACTGGGTTGTTAATTGACTTTAGAAATTAGTGTTCTGAATTTAATTTCTGTATCTTTCTTCCTAGGTTTTTCCACGACCAGTTTTCAGAAAGGGTGCAAGTGGCCAAAGTGGATTTCTCTACAGTGTTACCACGCTTCATTTCTCTCTATATCTTTTCCTTTCTGAATCCAAAAGATCTGTGTGCTGCTGCGCAAGTCAGCTGGCCCTGGAAGTTTTTAACTGAACAGGTTCACTAATTGTCACTTCCTAGTAATAGGGCCCAAATACATTAGTAATGTGTAATGAGGCTATTGGGATAACTTTCTTCCCTAAACAATCCTGGCTGGTGTGGCTAAATGGATTGAGTGACAGCCTGCGAACCAAAGGGTCACTGGTTCGATTCGTAGTTGGGGACTCCCAGTTGGGGCATGTGCCTGGGTTGCAGGCCAGGTCCCCAGTAGGAGCTGTGTGAGAGGCAACCACACACTGATGTTTTTCTCTCCTTCTCTTTCTCCCACCTTCCCCTCTGTCTAAAATAAATAAATAAAATTTTTAGGGGAAAAAAGAAAACTGAGGGTCTCTGAACCATAATTAACTTATACTTAAGAAAAAAACGAAGATAAGATAATTTATTTTGTAAGTAAGGGGATATATAGTATTCTAATAATTCATGTAATTTTAATAATTTATAAATACTCAATTATTTAGAAAATACTTTTTCTTGGCTAAAGGAGTCTATTCTTTCATTAAAATTATTTAAGCTTTGGTTTTTATATATTATTATTTTATCCATGATAAATCACCTTGAAAATTGCTGTACAATCACAATTTCAACTAATCTCTCTTTGGCTAATATCTGTTGAAGAAGATAAGTCTAGATCTTCAATATCCTCTGCCATTAATTCTGCCTCTGGCCTATTTGTCTCTTCATTTCCTTTTAAAAGATTGAATAAAATGTAATGGTAGACATAACTTAAAAACAACTGAATAATTTACTTCTGTAACCTGTACACACCTTCCAGAGTGGGCTTATGCTCAGACTCTGATCTCAGAGACTGCCTCGCTCTCTGTGACGGGCCCACGTGCAAAAGCCGTGTGTGAGCCCTGGATTTATTTCTATAAAAAGTCCAGGCTTAGTGCTTGCACAGTGTATTGTCTTCTGTCTTTCTACTTTCAATCTTTCTATGTTCTTATATTTAAAAAACATTTCATAAAAGAAAATGGTGGTAGTTGTTTTTTTAACATTTAGCAGTCTGTGACTTTTAGCTGGGGTAATTTGATCTGTTTTCACTTAAGTAAATACTGTTGTATTTGAGCCTAAGTCTACCATTGCGCTATTTATTTTTTGTTTGTTCCATGTGTTTTATATTTTGTTTTTCTCCCTGTCTTCTTTTGGAGTACTTAAATATTTATTTTATTTATTTTTATTGTTAATTATGAATTCTTTAAAAGTTCTCTCATGGCTACCATAGCAGTTACAGCATCCATCCTAGGGTTATTTTACCACGTTGGGGGGAATGCAAAGAGCTTAGAACATTTAACTTCATTTCCCTTGGCCCTTGTTTCTATGCTTTTGTCAGATATATTCATTAAAGATTTAATTTATTTATTTTTAGAGAGAGGGGAAGGGAGGGGAAAAGAGGGGAAAAGAGAGGGAGAGAACCATCAATGTGTGGTTGCGGCCAACTGGGGACCTGGCCCGCAACCCAGGCATGTGCCCTGACTGGGAATCGAACCGGTAACCTTCCAGGCTGGTGCTCAATCTGTTGAGTCACACCAGCCAGGGCTGTTGTCAGATATTTTAATGTCATATATAATTTTTAATATATTTAAGTATATATAAAATATGCAAACATTTAAATATACAAAGTTTATGAGACTATTACTATTATTTTCTTTATTAAAATTATGCCTAAATTACAGTTTATATTCAGTATTATTCTGTATCAGTGTCAGGTATACAGTATAGTGACTAGACAATCATGTACTTTGCAGAGTGGGCACCCCAATGATTCTGGGGCCCCCCTGGCCCCACACATAGTCATTATGACATTATTGACTGTATTCCCTGTGCTGTACTTCGCATTTCTGTGACTCTTCTGTAACTGCCTATGTGTACTTCTCAATCCCTTCACCTTTTTCACCCAGTCCCCAACCCCCCATTACTATTATTTTATACAGTCAATATTTATTTATAAGTAACAACATATTTACTTTTTCTGTTGTTTATGCCTTCCTGCATCTCTGAGTTTCCATTTGGGATCATTTTCCTTCTGAATTATCTTTAATATTTCTTTTCATGCAACTTGCTGCTGACAAACTCTTAGTTTTTATCTAAAAATATCTTTATTTCACCTTCATATTTAAAGGATATTGTCACTGAAAATTTGAACTTTACACTGGCAGATGATTTTTTTATAGTACTTTGAAAATTTTCCTCGTTCTCTGGCTTCCATAACTATTTGTTGAGAAGTAGAAAGTTTTATTGTTATTCCTTTAAAGGTAATATTTCTATTTTCTCTAGTAAATGTTAGGATATTTTTCTCTCTCTTTTGTGTAATTTCTTTGTAATGTACCTAGAAGGTATATGTGGGTGTGTGTATTTTTCTTATGTTTAATATTAACAAAACTTTTAGTTAAAATACTAATTTTTTCTTTCATCTATTGTTGTTCAGGTACAGTTGTCTCCATGTTCCCGCCGCCTCTTTCCCCTGCCCCACCACCCCCCACCTTCAATCCTTCCCCCTTTTGGCTTTGTCCATGGGTCCCTTATCATGTTCCTTGATGACCCTTATCCTGTTTTGTGTTTTGCAGTGACTTTTGAATCTGAGATTTAATGTCCTTTATACACTTTGAAAAGTTCTCAGATGCTGTCTCCTTATATAGTCTTCTCTTTTCCTTGTGGGATTCTGATACTTATGTTAGATGGACCCCCCACATCCCATAAGTTTCACCTTCTCTCAGACATCTTTTCTACCCTTTTGGCTGTTAGTGTTTTCAGTCTGGACTGTTCTTCTAGCCTATCTTTCAGTTTACTAATTACCTCTTTAGCCGGATTCTAATTTGCTCTTAAACTAGTCCATTGAGTTACAAATTTCAGTTATCATATTTTTCAATTCTAGAATGTTGACTTCTTTGCCAAAAATTTCCACCTAGCCATTAATTTCTTAAACATATTAATTATAGATTTTTTATTGTTCAATTACAGTTGTCCCCATTTCCCCCCATTACTCTCCCCTCCCTACCCACCCCCACCTCCCTCGTTTAATCACTGCCCCCCATTGTCTTTGTCCTTGGGTCCTTTACGCATGTTCCTTGACTTGACCCTTCCCCTTCTTCCCTCCACATTGCCCCTGCCCCCTCCCCGCTGGTTACTGTCAGTTTGTTGTTTATTTCCATGTCTCTGGTTCTATTTTGCTTGCTTGTTTGTTTTGTTGATCATGTTACACTAATAGGTGAGATCATGTGGTATTTGTCTTTCACCGCCTGGCTTACTTCACTTATTATAATGCTCTCCAGTTCCATCCATGCTGTTGTAAAGGGTAGGAGTTCTTTGTTTCTTTCTGCTGTATAGTATTCCATTGTGTAAATATACCACAGTTTTCCAACCCACTCTTTCACTGATGGGCACTTAGGCTGTTTCCAGCACTTGGCTATTGTAAATTGTGCTGCTATGAACATCGGGGTGCATAGGATCTTTAGAATTGGTGTTTTAAGATTCATAGGATATAATACCGCATTGGAATTGCTGGTCAAAAGGTAGTTCCATTTCCAGTTTTTTGAGGAAATTCCATACTGTTTTCCACAGTGGCTGCACCAGTCTGCATTCCCACCAACAAGGTACTAGGGTTCCCTTTTCTCCACATCCTTGCCAGCACTTATTGTTTGTTGACTTGTTTATGATGGCCATTCTGATCACTGTGAAGTGGTATCTCCTTGTACTTTTAATTTGCATCTCTTTGATGGCTAGTGATGCTGAACATCCTTTCATATGTCTCTGGGCATTCTGTATATCCTCTTTAGAGAAGCATCTATTTAGGTCCTTTGCCCATTTTTTAATTGGGTTGTTTGTGTTCCTGGAGTGGAGTCGTGTGAGTTCTTTATATATTTTGGAAAGCAAACTCTTGTCCAAGGTATCGCTGGAAAATATATTTTCCCATGTTTGTTTTTTTTTTGAAGTTCATGTCTAATAATTACAACATCTGGATCTCCTGAGGGTCTTTCTCTGTTTATTCAAAGACAAATGTCTTTTTGTGTGCCTGGTGTTTTTGATTGAGTACCAGATACTGAATGCAAGAAGTTAATGTGATAATTTGAGTCTCTGGATGATATTATCTTCCTTCAGCAAGAATTTGCTTTTGGTACTGGTGTTTGTTTTGGCTAGGAATAGATCCCTTAAATCTAAGCAGAGAATGAGATATTTCAAAGCTAGCTTCAGTCCTGGTGAGAGTTTATCCAATTCTTTATCATCTTTTTTTTAAAATTATTTTATTGTTGTTCAATTACAGTTGTCTGCATTTACCCTCCCCCCACCCCACCCAAGGCAAACCCACCTCCCTCCCTTGCTTCCCCCCTCCCCCTTGGTTTTGACCATGTGTCCTTTATAGCAGTTCCTGAATACCCTTGTCCCCCTTCTCCCCTTCCCCCTCCCCTCTGGTTACTGCCAGAATGTTCTAAACTTCAATGTTTCTGGTTCTATTTTGTTTCTCTGGTTGTATTTTGCTTGCTTACCTCACAAGCGTCTTGGCTGTGACTGATCTGAATTCCCCGGTAGCTGATCTGGCCT
>PVJI01010943.1:0-58130 GCA_004026765.1 Micronycteris hirsuta | reverse complement strand
CCCAGACTTATACCTAGTTGGGGATTTAGCCGCGGGGAGTGGGCGTGTTTGTGTTTTATACAGTGTGCCTTCTCGTTGCGCGGGAGTTTTCTTCAGATTGGCGGGAAAGCCTAATGCATTCTACTCCTGTCCCGCGACCAATTTATCCTGTCACGGGAGACTTTTGGCGAGCGCCCTGTGGCATTTATTTGCTCGTCCCATGCCCTTAATGCGGCAAGATGTCCGAGAGAGGAGAAAAAGGATCTTTTCTTTTATAATTCTTAATTATTAATATTCATATATTAAAAATTAACGTGGCCATAAAACGTTTTTCGTACCATTTTCTTTCCCTTTCCCGCCCTGAAACGACTCTGAGGTCGCTGGAACCCCACTCACCGGGGCCGATTCCGCGCGGTTTTTCTCCCTTCTTAGGGCGGGCAGTTTCCGGTCTGGCTCGTAGCCTTAGATGTCCCTCGTTGGGCTGCCATCTGTCGTGGGGTAGATTGGACCTGCCGGAACCCGTGGTGACCGTAACCGAATGCGTGAAAGAATCTCACACTGAGACACGTGGGGGGAAAGAATCCGGGGCCACGTGGCTTGATTCCTCTCATCCCAGGAAAAAAGCCTCGAGCGTGGCTTAGCCGGGTTTTTATTGGGAAGCTCCCGATACAGCAAAATGGGAATGGCTACTCATTAGCAATGCAAGATGTTCCGGGCAACCATTAGCATAATCCCTTGGTTCCGGGGGAAGGGTCCCAGCAAGTAACAAGTCCTAGGAAGTAAGTTAATCCAATTTCTCTTTAAGGAATTCCTTTTTCCAAGAGCATGATTTTTACGCCGGCCCGCATGGGAGTGTTAATTTCCACGGAGCTGAGCTCGAGACTGGAAATTCCCAGGGGGTTATGTTTTTATCATGCGGATGAAAAGAATTCCTGTCACAGAGAATAAGTAGCATAAATGGTAGGTAGAAAACAGACAGGGGGAAGTTAAGAATAGTATAGAAATGTAGAAAACAAAGAACTTATGTGTATGACCTATGGACAAAAACTAAAGAGCAGGGAATGGGGAGGTGGGGGTGGAGGGGAAGAAAGGGGGTGAAATGGGACAACTATAATAGCATAATCGGTAAAATATATTTAAAAATAAATAAATAAATAAATAAATAAATAAATAAATAAATAAATGAAGTGTAAATGCTGTCTGACCTCATATGTTAAGAAAAAAATGTTAGAACAAAAAAGACCACAGGAAATATGCCAACTTTTTACCTGAATTTCTATCTGCTTGACAAAATTATCACTAATGTTAGCTTCCTTAATTCTTTTGAATCTTCCAAATTTTATTTAAATGCATATCATTTTGATAACAAGTATCTTTAAAAAGTTACAACAGTGATGCCTGGCATACAGGGCGTTGCCAGAATTAAATAAAATGATTTATATGTAAGAATTTCTCACGCGGCTGGCATGAGGTAAGTTATCTATAAGTATTGTTTTTCTTCCCTGCCAAGTGAAGATTCAGGATAAATAGTTTACTATTTAAGAACTCGGGCTCTGTCTCAGAGACAACTTACTTCAGATATTGGCATTCCCTTTTATAAGATGTGACACCTTGAACAAACTAATTTATCTAAGCTTCAATAACTTTACCTATAAAATAAAAGTCATAGTAATAGCTAACATATTGAATTGTTATGGGAGTTAAATGAACTTATTCATAAAAGTTATTTATCTTAGTACCTGGCATGTAACAAGCTTTCGATAAGTATTAACTGCTAATATTTGTATGGCCAAGTAAAAGGGCAGCTATGGACATATAATACACTCAAAAATGAGAAAACAAAATAGGTGTCTCTTAATCAGGTAAAGGGGCTCAGAATTGCATGCCAAATGGACAATGTAAACAGGTGGAGTAGGATGGTTGGTCCAATGTGAGCAAAGAATTGTCAGATGTTTGAAATAAAGTCATCCAAGGATGGGTCCCTGGGGTAATGTCCATCCAGCTGAGAGAATCTCAATAGAGAGTCCCTTTAGGGAATCTGGCTGTGGTCCAGCAATAGTTTCACTGGGGACAAGTGGAGAATCCAAGTTTTCAATCTTATCACTGCTGGGGGTTGTGGGGAGGCAGGACACATCTTACATAACTTCAAAGAAAAAATATTTCCCCAAGTGCACTGGAGTAAAAGCACCAGGGACAGAGCTCTGAGATCCAGCAGAACTGAAGGGCAGCGGGGAAGGCTTATCTGCAGACACTGCTTCCTCTTCCTAATCGGTGCCTGAATCAACTCCTTCAACAACGGGTAGCTGCCCATATCTCACAAATGTGGGATGGAGAAAAATATGTATTATATTTTGAGTGTGGAAATATAAGTGCGGGAAAGTACTTTTTTCCCTACTTTTCTAGTTGAAAAAGAAACCATTACCTTCAAATTTTGTTAACTGAAAAGGTAAAAAAAAATTATTATATTGTCTTCATCTTTTCTACTATTGTCATGTCTTTTTTTACCTTTATTCTGAACTACAAAGTTCTCTTTAAAATAAAATTTACTGAAGAAAAGTAAAACCCCAATTGGAAACTAATATCATGTTCCTTTTTGTTTCTCTTAGGGAAGAAAAGTAAACTGAGGATGAGATAGAACTCCTTCCAATGGGAAAAAGGTAACAACACAAATCCTCTTGAAGGTGATGGCTATTATTTCTCATAACATTGTACTCCAATTTTTAAACTCACCTCCTAATCCATGTCCTAGGTTTATGAAATGGTATTGTTCACCCAAAAGTAAAATGCAGACTTCCAGATGCCCTGTGGAAATTTTTTCTTTTTTCTTCAACCCTGGCACAGAGGCTGACTTCATGGGCTTGAAATTCAAGTAGCAAGTGAATGGGAGGTGTTGTCCTGCATGGTAAGTCAAACATGACACAAATAGTGGGCTTCTTAGCACCTTGGAACATTCCAGAAATAGTAAAGTTCACAGAAAATGCTTAGGAAGGGTAGAATCTGACCCAGAAGAGTAAGCATCTGCAAAACCAATATTTTATAATGATTACTTTTCCAGATTATAAAAGTAACACATGTTACTCATAGAAATTTTGGGAAATATAGACTTGAATGAAGAAAAATTATATAACCTATCATTTGACCTTGAAAAACTCACCACTATTAATTTTCTTTCTTTCTAGGAAATTTTTATTTCTATGTATTATTTACTTTTTCTACAGAAATGTATATAATGAACTACATGAACACTTGCTACACAAAGAACTCTATTAAATATAAAGAACTTTATAAAGCTTTACTACCCAAAGAATCAGTGCTACCTATTATTTATTAGAAATTTAGAATCCCAAGCCCCATTCATTCCTTTTGAGTCATAACCTCTATTTTAACATGATTCCAGAAATTCTTATTACTGCTTTGATGAACTTGCTTATTATTAATTTTTTTCTACACCTCTGATCATTATTTAATGGTCATAAATATTTCAAAGCTTCAGGTACTTCTGAACTGCCTGCCAGAAAAAAATAATTTTTTGCAAGTTTATATCACCTCCAGCAGTTCTTCTGAATGTCATTCCATTGCACCTTCACTGACACTGGTATTGTGATTACTCATGTATGCTAATTTGAAAAGCAAAAGAAAAATTATACTTTTCATATTTAAATTAACAACCTTCATCTAGAATTTACATTGAAATTTCATATTCACTTCTTAAAATACCCCTTAATTTTACTGAGAAGAATATTTCACCATGCAGGAACATAAATATACATTCTAAAGCATCCCTTGCACTGAAACATATACAAGAATACAATAGGCACTCCATAAACTTACACTGAGTTTTTTAAATGGTTTAGGCCACTAATCAGCTATAAAGCCAAATGAAGTTTAGAAGATAATCTTGAAAAGATTGTACTTAGCACATAAGTGTTCAATAAATGGTAGCAAAACAATAGTTAATAGAAAATGAACTAGACCTGGCCACTGTGGCTCAGTTGGTTGGGCATCTTCACAAGAACTGAAAGGTCACCAGTTTGATTCCTGGTTCAGGGCACATTTCTGGTTTGCAAGTTCAGTCCCCTGTCAGGGCACTTGGAGAGGCAACCAATTGATGTTTCTCTTTCACGTCAATGTTTCTGTCCCTCTCTTTCTCCCGCCCTTTCCACACTCTAAAATAAAAATAATTAATTAAAAGGAAATAAACTAAAGTTCATGATGGACAATGATCAAAAAGTTTATGCTGTTATTTCAAAATATTTTATTGAAAATGCTATGAAATATTGTTCTTTAATTATACAAGTATTGAAACTATACAAGATGGGTAGCATTGGATCCAGTTCTTAAATTTTCCAGCATAAGAAACTCCAAGTCACAGTGTCATCTTAGAAGTAACTTTAAGGAAAAAAATAAGTGCAGAGAGAGAAAGAAAGAGGCAAACAGATGGACAAATGAAACAAAGTGATTATAAAGAACAAATCAGTTTCTCTGAGGAATTTACTGGGTTTTTCACTGGATTCATACCTACACAGGAAGGTCTTTCCAACACCAGCTGAGAACATTGTGGTGAGAGAGTCTCCTAACTTGCAAAGTTTACGAGCTGAAAGGAAAAGACTGGGCCATCTCCTGTCATCTGGTGAGAGAAGGAGATATGGCCCAACAATTTAAAATAGAGTGTGGACATTAAAAATAATAATAATAATAATAAAATAGAGTATGGACAGCTCCAAAGGGACATCTTTCCAAAAGGAGACGCACTTGACATGTGGGTAATCTGAACTGAGATGTGCTGTAAGTATAAAATTCATACCAGGTATTGTAGACCCAATATTTAAAAATGTAAAATAACACATTAGTAACTTTTAAAATTCATTTCATGTTGAAATGACATTATTTTGGATAAATGGAGTTAAACAATATATATTATTAAGTTCACATGAAGAAAAAGAAAAGGGGGGTTGACATGAAAATAAAGTAAAATAGCACTCAATTATTTTCAATTAAGCTTAAATTTTTAGATATAAGCAAATTATATCCCCGGGTGCTGAAGGAATTCACATACATGATTTCAAAACTACTAATGGTGTCTTTAAGAATTCTGGAGAATGAGAGAACATATTTTAAAAACTGAAATTGAACAAGGATACCAATTTAAGGTCCAAAAGTTGTTTCTAAAAATGTTTCACAAACCATCTGTTTAATAGTTTTTGCTAGAATGTTTTCTGAAGATACCAGGTCATTTTCATCTCCTTTGTATCATTATTATATTTTTAGCTTAGCCATCTTTCTACGATTGTTGATTACAATCGGTGTTAACCTATAAAAAGTTTTAAGTGATCTGAAATAGCATTTTCTCATGTTGTACATAATATTTTAATCAAAGACGTAGATGAAAAACAAGAAATTTCATCAAATTACAGGCAATAAAAATAGAAAAGAAAGCTAATATTTGAAAGTCTTAAGATCTTTATAAATTGAGACTGTTGGTGAAATTCAGTCATTACCTTCCCTCACATTAAAAATTCAATGGCACAAGCATCAGATGGGGCCAGGAGAAGAGCTGGTGCCCCTTTCCGCAGCCACAAACTCTGAGCCTGGAAATATCACTGAAGCCAAGTGTTCTTCATTTTGATATTATATTGCAGCCCTACTCATGTTAAGGGAAGGGTTAACACTTTCCTAATCACACAGTTAAAAGAAAACTCACAGTTCAAGTGTTGAGGTACCCTCTTGGACCAGAACACCCTAGATCTCCATGCACCATTGTAAGTTATAAGAAGCACCTGTGACGGATCTGGGTCTGCAAGTTTCCCCTACTAAATGCTGCTCTGGTAAATTCGGTGTGTATGCCACCTAGTCCTGTGCCCTAGTGCACATAACATGGGAAATGAAAACTGCTGAAAATCTTCACAAATGTTGCATTTAAGTTTATGCATGTGTTTATTGGATATGTTTTCCCCTGAGAACTGGTTTTGTTAAGAAAATGTAAACAGAGATTGTGAGTTCTGAGCTTCTAAAATGGGAAAGTAGGGGGAAAATAGTTGAAACAGATGATAGACCCGTATCCCAAACTTCTGGGTTAAATTTTGGCCTAGGTCAAAGCCTAAAATTCAGAAACACTTCTGTCTATTCCCCTGTATTCAAAAGAATAGTCAGGCTTTCTCCAAGGCTGAATAAACCACAAAATCAAAGAATACCAGAAAGAAAAACGGTTGCATCAAAAACCCGATTTTCATAAGGCTGCCTATGTTGAGACAGTATTTCTTGGTGCTCCTCTGTTATGATCATTTGAGCACAGTCTGATCCTCATTTTCCAGGAAATTCCACAGGTGAGCCAGGTGTGTTGGAATGGAGGGAGGGGGTGGTGAGGAGTATGGGAAGGGATCGCTCAGGAGCTTGTCAGATTCCCCTAAGTGGCCTTAACACAAACTACAGAGTAGCCATCAGGGAAATGATCCTATCATTTATTTTTTATTAAATTTATTGGGGTAAAATTGTGTAATAACATTATATAGGTTTCAAGTGTACATTTCTATGATACAAGATCTGCATACTGCATTGTGTGCCCATCACCCAAAATCAAATCATCTCCCCTGACCATATATTTGACTCCCTTTACCTTTTCTTCCCCCACCTCTTCCTTCTGGTAACCACCATGTAGTTGTCTGTGTCTCAGTTTTTGTTTGTTTTTCTTGTTTGTCTATTTGTTGCTTTCAGTTTTATATTCCACTTATGAGTAAAATCGTACGGTTCTTAACTTTTTCTGTCTGACTTATTTCACTTAGCATGATACTTTCAACATCCATCCATATGGTTATCAAATGGCAATATTTCATCTTTTCTCATGAAAATACTGCTGAATAGTATTCCATTATATAAATGCACCAAATTGTCTATCAAGGGACACTTTGGTTGTTTCCATGTCTTGGCCACAGTGAATAATGATCATTTAAAATTGTAATGGTAACCCTACAAGGAAGACCGTCTATAAAGGAGAAAATGAGCACTTTGGTGTGTTTGATGAACCAAAAAATGGTCTTGAAAGAAAGCTTATTAGGAATTTGTATCTGGTGTGACCTGAGAGGATTGAGGAGTACTCTCCTATTCATACATACACATGCATACATGCATGTACTTAGCCTGTAACATGTCTAAAATTCTACAAGTGAAAACATTCTTTGGTATTTTGAAATCAGTCTAATTTATAAAGATTAACAAGGGATAGTAAATAATCTAGCATCATAACAATAACATAATAATCCCTAAACAGTTTGTAATAATTTACATTTTTGTAGCATTGTATAATTTGTAAACTGCTCTCACATATATCGTTTTATGCAATTCTCATGTCATCCTTGTTATGGAGGTATTATTATTCATATTTTAGAGAGAATGTAATGAGCTTAAGTCCTTCCCTGAGGAAATGTTCCTTAGGAAGTGGCAGAGCCAAAATCTGTGGTACAAATGCCTGTGCTCAGCTACACCAGTGGATCCCAAACCAAAGCTGGAGTGCAAAATTCCATACCTTTCAAAGGTTACTCCATATGATTCTGATAATATCAAAGTCTGGAGCCCATGTATTACACCATCCTGCAGAGAGAACAGACACTAATAATGGCCTATAAATGGTCCCTTAATGGAGACAAATTGTAACTTGCTTAAAGTCACTCTGTAGTTATTTTCCTAACTGGCTACAAAGCTTCATGTTCCCTCCTTTATGCCAATTAGTTAATATTATTGTTTTGTTCAGTGTATGTCAATTCTAATTGTTTTGGAATTGAATTGCCCATGTCAAAGTTTACATCTCAATTTAGCTTGATCCAGCCACATATTTGTATTGTCTAGACCAATGTTCTGTAAAGCTGGGTGTACCAGGAAACCCAATGAAGGATGCAGAAAGGAAATGTCTGAATTCCTATTTTTATTTTAATTCTAAGAACACTTTCTTTCAAAATATTTACCAATATTTACTGTATTGGTTGACAGTGGTTTGTATATAGTTTAAAAGTAAATAATCACATATTAAAAAAGTATACTCACAACTATACTTTTGGGGCACTCAATCAAAAACAGAAACCACTGGTCTAGGCCACTTCCCCTCTGAGCAGGAACATGTGCTCACTCTCCAGGGGACGAATCAGGAGGCACAATTCTTTGTACATGTACTTTGTACATGTAATTTCTACTGCATTCCTTACAGGGTGGAAGAAAATGACCTCAGAGGCCAGTAATATTTCTCACACTGTGAATGAATTCATCCTCTTGGGATTCCCTTGCCGCTGGGAAATACAGATCTTTCTTTTTTCAATATTCTTTGTGACTTACATCCTGACCCTCCTTGGGAATATGGCCATCGTGTGTGCAGTGCGCTGGGACCACCGGCTCCACACCCCAATGTACATTCTGCTGGCTAACTTCTCCTTCCTGGAGATCTGCTATGTCAACTCTGATGTGCCCAACATGCTTGCCAACTTCCTGTCCCAGACCAAAACCATCTCCTTTGCTCAGTGCCTCCTCCAGTTGTACTTCTTCTTCTCACTGGGCACAACTGAATGCTTATTTCTCTCCATCATGGCCTATGACCGGTTCCTGGCCATCTGCCGCCCCCTGCACTATCCCACTGTCATGACTATTAAGTTCTGCAGCAACCTGGTCATCTTTTGCTGGGTATATGGTTTTCTCTGGTTTCTGATCCCAGTGGTACTCGTTACCCAGCTACCATTTTGTGGCCCGAACGTAATTGATGACTTTCTGTGTGACCTGGGTCCTCTGTTGGACCTGGCTTCAGCCTGTGTCCCAATTCCAGGAACTGTTCTCATGTGTGGCACAATGAGCTCCCTCCTCATCTTTGCCACCTTTTTCTACATTATTGGCTCCTATACCCTGGTGTTGAAGGCCGTAATGCAGGTGCCCTCAGTTGCTGGCCAGAAGAAGGCCTTCTCCACCTGCTCCTCACACCTGGCTGTTGTGTTTTTATTCTACGGTTCTGTCATGATGACATATGTGAGTCCAGGGACAGGGCAAGCAGAGAGTATGCAGAAGTTCACAACTTTGTTCTACTCAGTTTTGACCCCTTTTTTCAACCCCATGATCTACAGCCTTCGGAATAAAGAAATGAAGGAAGCCCTGAAGAAAGTTCTAAGAGGTTCCTAAAATTGGTCTGTGATTTAGTGAGTTATTCCCAGATGAGTTCAGACTGTGAGCCTCCTGTCAGTGAACAGTTAAGAAACTGGAAAGCAGATGTGAACTTTTTGAAGAAGCCATTTCAAAATCCTAAATGCCAGGACATTAATGACATCTTTCCTCAGGCAGAATTAATTGCCTCTCCCATAGCACATTACTTGTACTTCTATTTAACATGTCCTTCCTTTTTCCTTGTATTATAGTTAGCTTTTCACAAATCCATATCCACATGCCTTCCCATTCTTTTTTTTATTACTTTATTGTTGTTCAATTATAGTTGTCTGCATTTTCTCCCCTCCCCACCCCTCATCCCACCATTCTTATTAGATTGTAAATTTTTTAAGAGTAGACACTATACTTTATTATTTGTTTATTTTCTATTTATTTATTATTTATCTATTTATTATCTACTTATTATTTATTATTTCATAACCCAACACAATACCTGGCACAAAAATGTCAATAATATCAATTTAAATTTAAAAATATATTGTTCATATGTCCTCACTAGATTTTATCACTCCTGACCTTCAGGAAAATATATAAAGAAGCTATGCAAACTCTGTAACAATGTGTACTTTATATGTCCTATGGGTGAAATGAAAAGAACTTTCCTAAAAAAATGTGAGATTGACCTGAACTTGTACCAGTCATTAAATAAATGATAAACAAATCAATGGCAAAGTCTCACCAGGTGAAAGTTAATGTCTAAGAAGTTACCTGATTCCTACCCTCCATCAATCCCTTTGTCTAATAATGTAAGTGGTTTATTTCATTTTCTTCTTACTAACCATGTAGAAACTATTGCATATTTTAAAACATATTATACAACCTTTATCACTGAAAAATGTGGTTTGGGGATTATTAGCCAGACAGCACTCAGAGCTTTTATTTCTTTTTTATTCAAAAATATTTTCTTTATGTTTTAATTTTATTTTTCAATTATATAGTTTATATTTCATATTATTTTGTATTCGTTTCAGGTGTATAGCGTGGTGGTTATACAATCAAATACTTCACAAAGTGATCATACTAGGGGTCCTTTGAAAGACAGGATCTCAGACTTATCGATGCAGAATCTGCATTTTATTTCAGTGGACTATTATGCACATTAAAGTTGTAAAACAGTAATCAAAACCACATGTAGGATTTTCTTATTTTCTTTTTTCTCTTCTTTTTTCTTGGTCATCAGGTTCAGGACTTTCAATTTGTCCCAAAGCAGCTGAAGCAAATTCATAATAAAACATTCTGCTTTCCTTTATACCCTCCAGCACACACACACACACACACACACACACACACACACACACACACACACTATCTGTAGAAAAAAAACTGGTTTTGTACATGGAAGGAAACAATATAAATTCAAAACTTACAGATAAGGGTTAGCTCTATCACTCATTCTTTAAAATGTTTATGTGAATATCCAGCCAAAACCAATAAGGTATCTTTCTTGAAATGTTGTCTATACATATTTCCAAGTAGACCACAGGATTATATACCATCTTGAAACATTCTTAGAAGGCTTTGTCATTGATCAGGTAACAGAGCAAAAAACATGGAGTCCTTTCTTTCAAATGGATGAAAGGACAGGAATAGCAGGAACTATTCAGATGTGGTTGGTGTGGCTCAGTGTTTGAGTGCTGGCCTGTGAATCAAAGGGTCACCAGTTCAATTCCCAGTCTAGGGCACATGCCTGAGTTGCAGACCAGGTCCCCAGTATGGGGAGTATGAGAGGCAGCCACACATTGATATTTCTCTCCCTCCCTTTCCCCTTAAATAAATAAATAAATAAAATATTTTTTTAAAAAAGAAACTATTCAAACTCCATCTTCTTTCCTTGTGGCTTGTGGCTTAGATCTTCCTCCTCTGCCTCCTCAGAAGTCTCCTCAACCTCCCAAACCTCCCTGGCCTCTGTCACCAAATCTGCCTCAGCTTCCTCTGCCCCATCTTGGCCTCCAGAGCCACCTGTGCCTCTACAATGACCCCCAAAGCCACCTTCACCCTTAGGTTTGGCCCAATCTAAAGTAACTTTGTTTCCACTGTAGGCCAATTTCGCCATCATCCATGGCCTACTTGGAGACTTTGGCATCTTCTTTGTTGTCGAACTCTGCAAAACCAATCCCTTTGGAAGACCCAGTCTCCCAGTCAGTGACTATCCTTGCCCTAAAAGGTTCATCAAATGATTCTGTTAATTTCTCTTCTATAGTTTCCCAAGACAGACCTTTGACAGAGTTTTGGATGGCTGCCTTCTTGCATTAGGTGATCCCCTGGGTCCTTGCAATTCCAGCGTAATTACTGTGCCCTAGATTTCTCTTTTATGATAGGAATTTAGATTTGCCATTTTTGGTTGTGGGGCACTTTGATAAAAAGTTACATCCTCAAATAGTTCGTGAAGAGTTTCTTCTGTTGCACTGTTAGGAGAGGTTGCTTAAAACCAGAGATTTTGAGTCATCGCTCCAAAAATAACAGTTTTTTTTTCTACAAATTGTGTGTGTGTGTGTGTGTGTGCGTGTCTGTTGGAGGGTATAAAGGAAAGCAGAATGTTTTATCATGAATTTGATATACAGAGTTTTCCACCACCATAGTCTTGATTTTGACGTCTCTCTCCAGTATAGTACAATAAATGGATTGCCCATCTATTTCTGTTCCCTACTTTTCTTCCAAGGTTTTCTCTGCTTCAGCTTCTGTCTTATTTCATGTAAGCAATCCCTTTTCTCTTTTCATCCTTGCTGATTAATCTGATCTCCATAACATCTTCAAACACTTCTGTTAATTTGCCCAGAGTAATTTTATAAGGCAGATTTTTAACCAAAAGTGTTCTTGCATCTCAACCTTTTTTACTGCCTTTTCCCTTAAGTTTTTCTACTTTAATTTCATTGCCAGACTTTAGTGAGTTCAGAGGCTTTTTTCAAGTCTTCACCAATTCAAAATCCACATAGCCAAACTTCCTAGACACACCAGTTCTGAGATCCACAAAAGCAAGATTGTTTTTAACAAAAAATGTCACTGATACTCATTTTTAATACAGGAACAGATTTCTTTTTGTTTTTTTAATTACTTTATTGTTGTTCAATTACAGTTGTCTGCATTTTCTCCCCTCCCTTCCCCCCTACCACATCCAAACCCACCTCCCTCCCTTGCTTCCACCCTCCCTCTTGGTTTTGTCCATGTGTCCTTTATAGTAGTTCCTGAAAACCCTTCTCCCCACATTTCCCTCCCCACATTCTTTTCCCCCCTCCCCTCTGGCTATTGTTAGATTGTTCTTAATTTTAATGTCCCTGGTTATATTTTGCTTGCTTTTTTCCTTTTGTTGATTATGTTCTAGTTAAAGGTGAGATCATATGGTATTTGTCCCTCACCGCCTGGCTTATTTCTCTCTCCAGTTCCATCCATGCCTGTTGCAAAGGGTATAAGCTCCTTCTTTCTTTCTGCTGCATAGAGTTCCATTGTGTAAATGTACCATAGTTTCTTGATCCACTCATTTGTAGATGGGCACTTAGGTTGTTTCCAGCACTTGGCTATTGTGAATTGTGCTGCTATGAACATTGGAGTGCATAGGTTCTTTTGAATTGGTTTTTCAGCGTTCTTAGGATATAATCCCAGTAGTGGAATTGCTGGGTCAAAAGGTAGTTCCATTTTTCGTTTTCTGAGGAAATTCCATACTGTTTTTCACAGTGGCTGCACCAGTCTGCATTACCACCAACAGTGCAGTAGGGTTCCCTTTTCAGGAGCAGATTTCTTCAAGTTCAGATTTCCAACAGAGATTGAAAGCGGGAACTGGTTCTGTGGCTTCCACTTTCTGTTTCTTGACTTAGGAGCAGATTTCTGTTTGGCTGTTTTTTTCTTTCATTTTCCATGTACTTCTTTGACAGGTTCCTCTTCCTCTTCATCCTCCTCCTCCTCCTCATCATACTCTTCTCCATCATCTTCTTTGTCCTCCTCTTCATCATCATCCACTTTGTCTTCATCCTCAGCTGTTCTCTTGCCTTTCACAGGAACAGCTTTTGAGAAGATTCCTTGCCTTTGGCTGATGTAATCTCCATAGATTCTTCAAAGTCATCTTTCACCTTCATCTTCCTTATCATATTCACCCTTATCTTCATCATCCTCATCATCCACTGCAGAAGCAACAACAGCAGCTCTCATCACTGCTGGCTCAAATTCATCCTCATCTTCATCCTCCTTACCATCCTCATCACTGTTTTCCTTTTTAGCATTCTTGCTATTCTTTGTTCCCTTGACTGGGGTTGCTACCAATGCTTTGTATGGTGTGCCTCCCTTCTTGCCAGGTGTGGCTACTGCTTTGGCTGGTGTAATTGCTGCTTTTTTGTCAGGGACTGGCATAGCCACTGCCTTTTTGCCAGGGGTGAAAACTGCTTTCTTGGCTGGTGTGGCAACCACAATCTTTTTTTTTTGTTGGGGAAACCATCTCCTTCTTTGCTGGAGTTGTGGTAACTTTGTTGCCTTTTTTCTGTAGTTATGGTAACCTTGTTGCCTTTTTTCTGAGGAATGATAACCTCTTCTCCACTGCTTTCATATTCTTCTGACATTTTCTCATCTTCACTATCTTCTTCTACTTCCTTTAGAGGAAGGGCCATTTTCTTGGGGTCACCTTGATGTTTACCAGCCGTTGTGAGCTTCACCATGATGGCAGCTTATGGTGGCAGAGTGTGTGGCAGGTGAGTGTTGCAGATGAGCCCAGAGGAACTGAACAACATTGATGGCAGGTGCTGGTCCATGTGTAGGATTTTCTATTGATACCTACTTCAACCTGAACAGTGGGTCTCAACTCATTGACTTGGAATTGGGGGTGGGGTCTAGGCACAGGTATTTTGAAATGCTCTCAAGGAGATTATAATACACAGGGGAGGTTGGGAACCACTGCATTCATATTTAGGAATTTCTAAACTCTACAATAACACAGAATGAGACTACACCAGCATTCTTTTTCTTTTCAATAGCCATATTGGTGCAAATCAACCAAATTGAATATTAGATAGCAATAACACATATTATAACAAAAGTAAGTATAATAATCATTGTTTTACCAAAAAAAATTATGTCCAAGATATGCAAGTCTCTTTTGAATGTTTTTCACATTCTTATTTTTGGGAGATTATGCATAGTAAAAAGAAAATATGAGAACTCTCCTGGCATTATATTAGCGCTTGGAGCAACCCAGATTAACAATATTACTTTCCTGTCTTCAAAGAGACTACAAACCAGTGATAGAAATACACATTTCAAGACTTTTTGTTTGTTTTGTAACACTTGATTGAAATATAGTTTGTATACCACAAAATTCGCCGTTTTAAAAGTGAATACTTTCATGGGGTCTTTTTTGTTTGCTTGTTTATTAACATAGTTGTACAACCATCACCACTAACGAATTTTAAAATATTTCAATCACTCCAAAAGAAATCCCATGCCCATTAGCAGTCCTTCCCTATTCGCCTCTCCCTTCAGCTTCTGGCAACTACTTACCTACTTCCTGTCCCTATATATTTTTCCTATTTTGAGCATTTCTTATAAATGGAATCACAAAATGTGTGTTTTTTTGTGGCTGACTGTTTTCACTTAGCATAATGTTCATCCATGAAAAATTCATCCATCCATGTTGTAGCATGTGTGAGTACTTTATTCCTTAAATTGTCAAATAATATTCCACTGTATGTATATATCACAATTTGTTCATGCTCCATTAATTTATGAACATTTCTATTGACTATTGGATTTTTTCTGTATATAAACCATACTTTTCTGTTCCTATGCATGTCTCATTTTTTTCAATTAAAACTAGATATTTTAAATAATGTGGCAACTTTGAAAATCAAATCCCGCCCCCATGCTTTTCATGTTATTTCAAGCTTTTGTTGTTATTTCTGTTTCTTATTGTTGCTATTGTTGCTGATACTGCTGTTTTCTCTTTAATGACTTTTTAAAACTAATTTTGTGAAGTCTGTATCACCTGTTATGTGTAGTTACTGAAGTTTCTCGTTAGTTAGCTTAGTTGTCAGATCATGATTGCACAGAGATTTCCTTAAATGCCTTTAACAAATATGTTATCCACTCTTTGCTGAGGGGCTCTGTGTTAGGATGTGGCTTCAGTACTTCATCAGTTTATAACTCTGCCTTCATCTTCATTTCGTACTTGTGCAGGGCCTCAGGTACAGCCATAGGTAAACATTAGGGCCTTCTTAAGTCTTCTTTGGAAATGTGCACAGCCCTACACATGTATGTGGCCTTCTAGGTCCCCAGAAATATTTCAAAGATCACTATGAACATCTCGTTCACTAGAGCTTCCTTTTAAGTTTCTTGTCCAGTTTACCATTTGTCCCAACTGACATCACTACTTCAGGCAGCTGACATGTTAAATAACTGTCATTGACTGTTAGCAACAATATGCTGGGGACAGGGCTTTTCCCACTGAACGAGCTTGGATTCAGGCCAAATAACAAGTCCCAAAAATAAGGCTTTTCCAGGGAATTGTAAAACAAGCCAAATAGTGAGAGTTCTCTGGGGATGGGGCTTTTTGAAGAGCCCCAAAGCCAGCCTTACCTCTCCAGTGGTACTGGTCTGCTGGTTTTCACAGATAGCATGGTTGCAAGGCTGCTGGGTTTTGAGGCTAATGGGGAGCTAGGGAGAAGGGGATGGGAATAAGATCATTTAGGATGCCACGAAGCTCGTTTTTCTTACAGGATTCAGCTGAAATGTTTCTCAAATTGTAGCAAAATTTTAATTAATTTTTAAAGTTCTAAAAGCAGCTAATTTTGATAATTATGGCAGATTTCTTAAATTTTTTTGCAGGAGTGAGTTTTGGAGACCCTCATTCTTCCACTCTAGAAGTCCTAAGATTTTAACTCTTTCAATACAATAATATGAGTTAATAACTTGAATGTTATATAGTGGGATTGTGTGAACAATATTATAGAAGCAGAGTCATAGTCACTTCTGCCTGGAAGGGTGAGATATAAAGGGTAATACAAAGAGAATGCCATTTGAGTTGAGCCTTGAAAGATGAATAGAAGATATGACACAGAAACTAGGAGAATAGCCCATAGAAAGTCATAAATTATAAAATCAACTCCATAGTAATATTAGCAGATACTAAATTTAGAGCACTTGGAGTTCTACAATATCAGAACAGAATGTCAACTAAGTCGACCAGAGAACTATGATTGCTCTCTCTTGATCTCTTTAATTTGGAGGATCCTTTATTTTTTTTTTGTTCTTTAAAATATATTTTATTGATTATGCTATTACAGTTGTCCCATTTTTTCTCCCCTTTATTCCCCTCTGCTCTGTACCCGCCTCCTGCCATCATTCCCCGACCTTAGTTCATGTCCATAGGTCAGACATATAAGTTCTTTAGTTTCTCCATTTCCCATACTATTCTTAACTTCTCTCTATTTTGTACCTACCATTTATGCTTCTTAGTCCCTGTGGCTTTTCCCCCATTCTCCTCCTCTTATTCAACAGAGTACTGGAAGTGTTAGCCAGAAAAATTAGACAAGAAAAAGAAATTAAAGCACCCAAATTTGAAAGAAATAAGTAAAACTCTATTGGTTGCATGATCTTACTTTTAAAAAAACAACTAAATATTCCACCAAAAAAACTGTTAGAACTGAAAAACTATTTCAGTAAGATTATGGGATACAAAACCAATATGCAAAAATAACTTATGTTTTTATACACTAACATGAACTACCTGCAAAAAGGAAATTACCGAAAAGAAAGAAATTACAAATACAATCCCATTAGCAATAACATCAAAAAATAAAATGTATAGGAGTAAATTTAACCAAGAATGTGGAAAATATGTACATAGGAAATGATGACATATTGATAAAAAGAAATTGAATAAGAGGCAAATAAATGGAAATATATTCTGTTTTGATGGTTTGGAAGAATTCATATTTTTTTATATTTCATTATCAATTATTAGCTCATATTTCTAAATTTTAATTACTTTATTGTTTTTCAATTACAGTTTTATGCATCCTCTCCCCTCCCCTCCCCCCACCCCTCCAAACCCACGCCCCTCCCTTTCTTCCACCCTCCCCCCTTGGTTCTGTCCATGTGTCCTCTATAGTGGTTCCTGAAAACCCTTCTCCCCACAATCCCATTCCCCTCCCCTCTAGCTATTGTTAGATTGTTCTTATCTTCAAAGTCTCTGGTTATTCTTCTCTTGCTTTTTTCTTTTGTTGATTATGTTCCAGTTAAAGGTGAGATCATATGGTATTTGTCCCTCACTGCCTGGCTTATTTTGTTTAGCATAGTGCTCTCCAGGTCCATCCATGCTGTTGCAAAGGGTATAAGCTCCTTCTTTCTCTCTGCTGTGTAGAATTCCATTGTATAAATGTACCATAGTTTCTTGATCCACTCATTTTCTGATGGGCACTTAGGTTGCTTCCAGCACTTGGCTATTGTGAATTGTGCTGCTATGAACATTGGAGTGCATAGATCCCTTTGGATTGGTGTTTCAGGGCTCTTAGGGTATAATCCCAGCACAGGTATTGCTGGGTTAAAAGGCAGTTCCATTCTTAGTTTTCTGAGGAAATTCCATACTGTTTTCCACAGTGGCTTCACCAGTCTGCATTCCCACCAACACTGCATTCCCACCAACAGTGCACTAGGGTTCCCTTTTCTCCTCATCCTCTCCAACAGTTATCTGTTCCTTTGTTTATGATGGCCATTCTGATCAGTGTGAGGTGGTACCTCATTGTGGTTTTAATTTGCATCTCTCTGATGGTTAGTGATGCTGAGCATCTTTTCATATGTCTCTGGGCCCTCTGTATGTCCTCCATGGAGAAGTGACTGTCCAAGTCTTTTACCCATTTTTTAATTGAGTTTTTTGTCTTCCTGGAGTGGAGTCATGAGTTCTTTACATATTTTGGAGATCAACACTTGTCTGATGTGTCATTGGCAAATATGTTTTCCCATATGGTTGGTTCTTTTTTTATTTTAATACTGTTTTCTTTAGCCATGCATAAGTTTTTATTTTGATGAGGTCCCATTTGTTTACTCTTTTCTTTATGTCCCTTGCTCTAGGGGACATATCGTTGAAGATGTTGCTTCATGGAATATCTGAGATTTTCCTACCGATGTTTTCCTCATTGACTTTTATGGTGTCACAACTTATATTTAAGTCTTTTACCTATCTTGAATTTATTTTTGTGTATGGTGTAAGTTGGTGCTCAAGTTTCATTTTTTTGCATGTAGCTATCCAGAATTCCCAACACCATTTGTTGAAGAGGTTATTTTTACTCCATTTTATGCTTCTGTCCCCTTTGTCGAAGATTAATTGCCCATAGAGACTCGGGTTTATTTCTGGGCTCTCTATTCTGTTCCATTGGTCTAGCTGTCTGTTTTTATGCCAGTACCAGGCTGATTTGATTATAGTGGCCTTGTAATACAGTTTGATGTCAGGTACTGTGATCCCTCCTACTTTGCTCTTCTTTCTCAAAATTGCAGCTGATATTCGGGGTCATTTATGGTTTCATATAAATTTTTGAAGTGTTTGTTCTATATCTGTGAAATATGCCATTGGTACTTTGATAGGGATTGCATTGAATCTATAAATTGCTTTAGGTAGTATGGACATTTTGATAATGTTGATTCTTCTGACCCATGAGCATGGTATATGTTTCCATTTGTTTATGTCTTCCATGATTTCTTTCTTCAGTGTTGTGTAGTTTTCTGAGTACAGATCTTTTACTTCCTTGGTTAAGGCTATTCCTAGGTATTTTATTTTTCTTGTTGCTATATCAAATGGGATTTTTTTCCTGATTTCTGCTTCCGATGTTTCATTGTTAGTATACAAAAATGCCTTTGATTTCTGGATATGGACTTCATATCCCGCTGTTTTGCCAAATTCATTTATTAGGTCAAGTAGTTTTATGGCAGAGTCTATAGGATTTTCTATGTACCCTATCATGTCATCTGCAAACAATGAGAGTTTCATGTCTTCCTTTCCACTTTGGATGCCTCTTATTTCCTTTTCTTGTCTGATTGCTGTGGCTAAAACTTCTAGTACTATGTTGAATAGAAGTAGTGGTAGTGGACAACTTTGTCTTGTTCCTGATCTTAGTGGGAAAGATTTTAGTTTTTGCCCATTGAGTATGATGTTGGCTGTAGGTCTCTCATCGATGGCCTTTATTATGTTGAGGAATGCTCCCTCTATTCCCACTTTGCTGAGTGTTTCTATCATAAATGTGTGCTGTACCTTATTGAATACTTTTTCAACATCTATGGATATAATCATAGGACTTTTGTCTTTGCTTTTGTTTTTGTGATGTATTACATTTATTGACTTGTGAATATTGTGCCATCCTTGCATCCCTGGGATGATCCCACTTCGTCATAGTATATGATCTTCTTAATGTATTGCTGGATGTGATTTGCCAGTACTTTGTTGAGGATTTTTGCATCTATGTTCATCAGCAATATTGGCCTGAAGTTTTCTTTCTTTCTTGTGTGTTTATCTGGTTTGGGGATTAGGATGATGCTGGCTTTCTAAAAAGAGGGTGGGGGTCTTCCATCATTTTGGATTTTTTGGAATAGTTTGTGAGGGATAGGGGTTAGCTCTTCCTTAAATGCTTTGCAGAACTCTCCTGTGAAACCATCCGGCCAAGGGCTTTTGTGTGTCACAACTATTTTGATTACTGCTTCAATTTCATCTGCTGTTATTGGTCGGTTCAGGCTTTCTGCTGCTTCTTCATTGAGTTTTCAAAGATTGTATTTTTCTAGAAATTTGTCCATTTCTCCTAGGTTTTCATATTTCTTGGCATACAGTTCTTCATAGTAGTGACTTACAATCCTTTGTATTTCTGTGGCATCAGTTGTAATCTCTCCTCTTTCATTTCTGATTGTGTTTATTTGTGTCCTCTCTCTTTTTTTCGTGATGAGCCTGCTTAAAGGCTTGTCGATTTTGTTTATCTTTTCAAAGAACCAGCTCCTGGATTCATTGATCCTTAGAATTTGCTTTTCGTCCCTATGTCATTTAATTCTGCTCTGATCTTGGTTGTTTCCTTCCTTCTACTTGCTATGGGTTGTCTTTGTTGTTGTTCCTCGAGTTCTTGTAGTCATAGGGTTAGGTTGTTTGTTTGAAATGTTTCTATTTTTTTTTAGGTAGGCCTATATTGCTATAAACTTCCCTCTCAGGACTGCCTTCACTGTGTCCCACAAGTTTTGGGTTGTTATAAGTTCATTTTCATTTGTTTCAAGGAACTTTTTGATTTCTTCCCTAATCTCATCCTTGACCCATTCATTGTTTCATAGCATGCTATTAAATCTCCATGATTTTGAGTGTTTTGGGTTTTTTTCCTTTGGGTTGGTTTCTAATTTCAGTCCCTTGTGGTCAGAGAAAATACTTGGTATGATTTCAATTTTCTTGAATTTGTTGAGGCTTGTTTTGTGTCCTATCATATGGTCTATCTTTGAAAATATTCCATGTGCATTTGAAAAAAATGTGTATTTAGCTTCTTTGGGGTGAAAGACTCTATATATCAGTAAACTCCATTTGATCTAGGGCATTGTTCAATGCCACAATATCTCTGTTGATATTTTGTTTGAAAGATCTGTTCATTTTTGATAGTGGGGTGTTAAAATCCCCTACTATAATTGTGTTGCTGTCAATAGCTTTCTTGAAGTCCTCCAAGACTTTCTTTATGTATTTGGGTGCTCCTATGTTGGGTGCATATATATTTACAATGTTTATGTCTTCTTGGTGGATTCTTCCCTTGAATATTATGAAATGTCCTTCTGACTTTCTCTTTATGGCCTTTTTTTTTTTGAAGTCTATATTGTCTGATATGAGTATTGCTACCCCAGCTCTTTTTTCTGGTTCGTTTGCTTGGAAAATTTGTTTCCAGCCCTTCACTTTCTGTCTGCATAAGTCTTTTGTCCTGAGGTGGGTCTCTTGTAGGCAGCATATGTGTAGGTTGTGCTTTCTTATCCGTTAAGCTATTCTATGTCTTTTAATTGGAGCATTTAATCCATTTACATTTAAGGTTATTATTGATAGGTACTTATTCATTGCCATTGTTTGTACCTGTGTTCCTCTCTCTCTCTCTCTCTCTCTCTTTTCCTTTCTTTCCTTAAAGCATTCCCTTTAGCATCTATTGCAGAGCTGGTTTGGTGGAGGTGTATTCTTTTAGACTTCTTTTGTCTGGGAAACTCCTTATTTGGCCTTCTATCTTGATTGAGAGGCTTGCTGGGTATAGCAGCCTTGGTTGCAGGCCTCTGGTTCTCATTACTTGGAATATTTCTTACCATTCTCTTCTGGCTTGGAGCGTTTCCATTGAGAAGTCAGCTGCTAACCTTATTGGGGCTCCTTTGTATGTTACTCCCTGTTTCTCCCTTGCTACCTTTAAGATTCTCTGTTTGTCTTGGAATTTTGCCATTTTAACTATGATCTGTGGGCCTCTTTGGGTTCCTCTTGATTGGGAGTCTCTGTGTTTCCTGGATTTGTGTGACTTTATCTCTCATCAGATTAGGGAAGTTTTCCATCATTACTTTTTCAGACAGGTTTTCTATCCCTTGCTCTTCTTCTCCTTCTGGTATCCTTATTATATGGATATTATTGTGCTTCATGTTGTCCTGCATTTCCCTTAATGCCTCTTCATTCTTTCTGAGCCTCTTTTCCTTTTTTTGCTCTTTCTGGGTGTTTTTTTTCTACCTTGTCCTTCAGCTCATGATCCAATCTTCTGCTTCATCGAGCCTGCTTTTGATTACTTCTACTGTGTTCTTCAGTTCAGAAATTATATTCTTCATTTCCTCTTGGCCCTTGTTAATAGTTTCTATTTCCTTTTTCACGTTGATATAGTTTACAGTGAGTTCATTGTAGTTTCCCTGTAGTTTCTGGTAATTCTGTGTGAGCTCACTGAGCTTCCTCATAACCAATGTTTTGAACTCAATATCTGGTAGTTGACTTGCCTCTGTTCCATTTATCATTCTTTCTGGGGCTTCCTCCTTTCCTTTCATTTGGGGATTGTTTCTTTGTCTCCCCATTGTTTGTGAGACTCTTCTTGTTAGCCTCTGCTTCTTAAATTGATCTTTTCTGACTCCTTGGTTTTATGGTATGAACTTCTATGGTAGAATACCTGCAAGATTCAGTGATACAGTCTCCTTAATCTCCTGAGCTTTCTGGTCTTGGACTGTCGTTTATGCTGGCTCTCTGTATGTCTTTGGGTTCTGATTGTTTTGGGTCTTTCTTTGGTGGGTTCTTTGCTCCAGCTAGTTAACTGAGGGTCGCTTCATCCACCACGCCTTGTATTCTGTTGTGCATGTGTGGACAGGTTGTGTTGAAGCTGATTCTTCTGTGTGAACAAGGTTTTGAGCCTTCTCTCTCACTCCTGTTCAGTTGTTTGTTGTGGGTAATTTCTCCACCAATTGGTTGTATTTCCTGTTCAGTCCTGAATTGAGGTTAGTGTGGATTCCACTTCTTCCTTCACCTTCTTCCATTATTTTCTGTTGGTGGTTCCTTTGTTGGTGGGTTTCTTCTCCCAGCAGGTGTACTGGTGTTCACTGCTCCCACCTTGCAAGTTCTTTGGAGTAGCAAAATGAAATTTGTCTCACTGTCTCTGTTTTTGGGGATGACCCCTGTTTGGGTCTAACTCTGGTGTTTTCACAGCTCTGGTTTTGATGTCTCACCTGTGGGTAAAGAAGAGTGGGAGGAAAGAGGGAAGGAAGGGAAAAAGAATAAAAGAAGAAAAGGGAGGAAAGAAGGAGGAATAAAAAAGAAAGAAAGGAAGAAGGAATTAAAAGAAATGAATTTTTAATTAAAAAAAGTAAAAAAATAAGAAATAAGAAATAAAAGAGGGAGAGGATAGGAATAACAAAGGAAACGGAGGAAGAAGGAATTAAAAAAATAAAGAAGGACAGAAAGGAGAAGGAATTAAAAAACAAAACAAAAAAAAACCTTTCGCTGGCTTTAAACTGGTCAGGCCAGGCCTGTTCTTCTGGTCTGCCTGGCTGTGTCAGGCTGGGAAGGTAGTGGTTTCTCTTTTCTCCCTTCCTGAGATGCACTCTTCGCTGTTGTTCGGCCTCCAGCCCAGTTCCTAGGTGCCCTTCTGGATCCCGCCTAGGCCTTTAGTTGCACTGTCCTTGAGGTGCACCAATTAGGGGCTACTCATCCACTGCACCTTCTTGCTCCTTGCTGGCTTCTCAGTACCTTTTCTGGGTAGTTTAGCCCCCCACTGAGTCAAGTCTTTCTGAGGACTGCAGCTCCCCTCAGCAGGGCACTTCTGCCTTTCTCCTACAGACCCAGTCAGCCCTGCAGGGCTCCATGCACAGGGCCTGGGTGGCAGGCGCTTTGTCCCTGGCACTCCAGGCGTGAGCTCCACGGACCTGTGTACACCATTCCCTATGCCTCTGGATTGGGTGCTGGCCAGCCACTGGGCTGGAGGCCACTGGTTGTGCACCTTCCCTGGTGTTTTTGGAGTGGGCATGGGCGGGCCGCAGATTACCGGGTGCACACGGTCCCCAACTCCCCTTGATTAGTGCCACCGGGCTGGGGGCTGCCAGTTGCCCATTGTTCCCAGTTCTTCTGGAGTGTACGCAGGCGAGCTTCCCAGAGTCCCCAATCACCAAGCGTGCACCGACCCTGGGGCTGCTGGGAGCAGGGGCTCTCCAAACAGCCACGAAGTGCCTCTTTTTTTTCTGTTTTTCTTTTTGAAAAATCCTTCCTATTTAAGCCCGCCAGTCCGAACAAGCACCTGGCCTGTCACACAACCCAGTCTGGCTCTCTCCGAAGAATCTTGCAGCAGACCCGGCAGGTGCTGGGCCTGGGGCTGCAGCCTGCGCTGGTCCCCGCCCTGGTCCCTGCCCTGGTCCTAAAGCACTCTCCTTACCATCCAATCATTCAATGTCCCCTATAATTTTAGTCTCCAATCTTCATATATGCTGGAATTCTGTGGGCTGTTTGCTCTGTTCCACAGAAGATTGTCTAGGTGTTTCACCAGTGGACAGGAAGAAGTGGACTCCCCTCCCACCTATCTTGCCACCATCTTCTGTCCTTATAGCATAATGTTGTGGTTCACAAACTTCAGGGAGTATCAAAATCACCTGGAGAGCTTGTTAAAACACAGACTGCTGGTCTCCAACACCAAAGGTTCTGATTCCCCAGAATTCATATTATTAAAATGTCTATAGCATCCAAAGCAATCTATAGATTTAATACAATCCCTATAAAATTTCAAATGGCATATTTTACAAAAATAGAAACAATGTCTTAAAATTTGTGTTAAATCACTAAAGATCCTGAACAGTCAAAACAATCTTGAGGGGAAAAAGAACAAAACTGGAAGCACCACACATACTACAAAGCTACAGCAATCAAAAGAGTGTTACAATAGCAGAGAAACAGATGCGTAGACCAATGTAATAGAATTGAAAACCCAGATAAAATCCCATACATATATGGTATACTAATCTTGACAAAGATGCAAAGAATACATAGTGAAGAAAGGATAGTGCCTTCAATAAATGAGGTTGAAAAAACCAAATATCCACATGCAAAAAAATAAAAATGGAATGATATCTTACATCAAAATTAACTTAAAATGAATTAAAGACTTAAAATGTAAGACCTGAAACTATAAAATTCCTAGAAAAAAATATAGAGGAAAAGTTTCTTGACATTGGTTTGGCAATGATTTTTTTGGATATGACACCAAAAACACAAGCAACAGAAGCAAAAAAAAAAAAAAAAAGAAGTGGCTCTGCATCAAACTAAAATATTTCTGTAGAACAAGCAAAATGAAAGACAATAGGAGAATACTTGCAAACCACCTATCTAATACGGGGTTGATATCCAAAATATGTAAAGAACCCCTATAATTCAATCGCAAAAATAAATAACCTTATTAAAAATGGACAAATGAACTGAAAAGGTATTTTTTCCAAATATTCAAATGGCCAACAGGTACCGGAAAAAATGTTCATTATTACTAATCATCATGGAAATGCAAATCAAAACCACAATGAGATATTGCCTCTCGAATGATAAAATGGCTTTTGTTAAAAAAAGAGAGAGGGAGATAATAAATGCTAACAAGATTGTGAAGAAGCATTATTTACAACAGCCAAGACACGGAAACAACCTATGCGCCCATCAATGAATAAATGGATGAAGGAGTTGTGGAATATATATGAAGTGAAGTTATTACTCAGTTGTAAAAAAATGAAATCATGGCAAGCTAATTTATTTATTTATTTATTTATTTATTTATTTATTTTGTTATCCAACACACAGACTTTGTTAAGACTTAGCCCATTGTCTTACTTATCTTTTGTAGTAAGAATTTTTCAAGGACAGCATCCAATGCAGGATCACTTGTATTTCAGTTGTCATGTCTCTTTAGCCTTCCTTCATCTGAATCAGTCTTAGTCTTCCTTTATCCTCTCAAATTTGACATTTTGAAGAAGTAGGGCCACTTATTTTGTAGAATGTCCTTCAATTTGGGATCATCTGAGACTTCATTAGATTCAGGTTATACATATGTAGCAGGAATACCCCAGAAGTAATGCTGTGTTCTTCTCATTAATACTATCAGGTGGCAGGTGATTGTGACTTGTTCCCATATTGGTGATGTTAACTTCAATCACCAAGTTTTAGACATGTCTTCCCAGTTTCTCTAATGTAAAATTACCATTTTCCCTTGTGTAATTAACAACTAACCTCTGGGGAGATTATTTGAAATTCTATTCTTAGAGTACGATCCCTAGAGTACATTGGTAGCCCTTGCCTGAGTCAAATTACTATAATGATTGCCAGATAGTGATTTAAACTCTATCATTCCTTCCACATTTATTAGTTAACAGTTTACTATAACAGTCTTTCATTCTTCCTTATTTATTTACTTCTGTTAATATGGACCCCTGGATTCTGATTTTATTCAATGAGTTATAATATATTCATTACTTATTTTGATACCAGGATTGCCCCAGATTTGGCCAGTGGGGGCTCCTTTAGGCTGACTTCTAACCCTATCATTCTTTGGGTAAATTATTACTTATAGCACAAGATGATCCAGGTGTAACTCTTCCAGCCCTAGGCCTGGACTTGGCCATTTTGCTAAGGACCCCTGTTTCTTTCTAGTGAGAAGTGATATTTAAACCCAAGATCTGGAAGCTAGACGTGTTCATAGACATTGAGTTGTCATTGCTCATGTTCTTTCAGTGGACAGACTGGGGAAATTAGCCATTTCACATTATTCCTGCCTGTCATCATTTTATATTTGTAGCTCCTTTCCCTCACTATGAAATGCCTGGTTCCTAATGAAATCAATATATTTACTCCTTTATTCAATGCTATGATACACATAAACTTGTTTCAGGATTACTACATCCATACCACCATTAATAACAAAACTACTAACTTATTAAAGTTTTCTTTGCAGTTTTTTGGGGGGGTTTTGTTTTGTTTTATCTTCAGACTGAGAGGGGTGAAAGTACTGTAGCTAAAATTTACTTGGATTCTTTCTTTTCCACTTTTTTAAATATGGTTTCTACCTATTTGACATATAGTTAAGTTTATTTGTTTCTGGGGTTTTTTTTTTTCAGCTTCAAAGGTAAAAAAATCCTTGTTCATTTAACTTTTGGCATTTTAATTATGATGTGTCCTGGTGTAGACTTCTTTGGGTTCATCTTATTTGGGACTCTCTGCACTTCCTGGACCTGGAAATTTGTTTTCTTCACCAGATTGGACAAGTTGGCTTTTTTAATTTATTTTATTTTTGATTTTAGAAAGACGGGGAGGGAGGGAGAAAGAGAGGGAGAGAAACATTGATGTGAGAGAAAAACATGGATTGGCTGTCTTCCATATGTGCCCCAAATAGGGACCGAACCTGCAACCCAAGCATGTGCCCTGACTGGGAATTGAACAAGTGACTTTTCAGCTTTCAGGGCAATGTCCAACCAACTGAGCCACACTGGCTGGAGCTGGGGAAGTTTTTATCCACTATTTCTTTAAGTAGGTTTCCGGTCTCTTTCTCCCTCTTTCTTTTTCTGGTACCCCTATGATGTAAATGTTGGTATGCTTGATATTGTCCCAGAGGTCCTTTAAACTATCCTCATTTTTTTAATATTCTTTTCTCTGTGCTGTTCCAATAGGGTGTTTTTTTGCTACCTTGTCTTCCAAATCACCAATTCAGTCCTCTGCTTCATCTAATGTGATGTTGATTCCCTCTAATGTATTCTTCGTTTCAGTTATTGTAGTCTTCATTTCTGACTGGTCCTTTTTTATGTTTTCTGTCTCATTGCTGAAGTTCTCACTGAGTTCATCTATGCTTCTCCCCAATTCATTGAGCATCCTTATGCCAGTGCTTTGAATTCTTTATCTGATAGACTGCTTGTTGCTATTTTACTTAGCTCTTTCTCTGGGTTTTTGTCCTGGTCTTTCACATGTGACATATTTTTCTGTCTCCTCATTTTGGCTCTCTCTCTGTGTTTGTTTCTATGAATTAGGCAAATGAGTGACCTTGCATAGGAGCTATTCCTTTGTAGACTGCATGTGCTAGTTTCTTTGGTGGACCAGGTGGAACTGAAGCATGAGTGGGTCCCAGAGGCAAGACTTACCAAAGCCTGGAGCTATAGCTGGAGTGAAGAGGGGACAAGGACAAGATTCACTGGGACCACATTGTAGACCAGTTGGAATTGTAGCTGGAGTGGGCTCAGGCCTTGGATAGTCCTACTGGCAAGCCACACCAGGGCCTGGAACTGAAGCTAGATTGGATGTAAGCTGTAGGGATTTCCATAGTTAAGCCACTAGGCCTGTAGCTGAAGCTGGTGTGGTCTGCAGAAAGTCTCAGGGATGAGCCACACCTGAGTGAGACCTGTAGCTAGGGCTGGTGCAAGCTGAGGGAAGTCCTGGGGGATAATCATAGCTGGAAGCTGGGGCATGCTGCAGGAAGACCTGTTTTTGTGTGGTCTCTCTCTTGTATGGTGTTAAGAAGCTGTTTAGTTGGCTCTCAGTTCTTCTTCAGGAGAACTGCTCTGTCTGTAGGTGTAAATTTGATATGTTCCTGGGAGGAGGTGAGTTTAAGATCTCCCTATGCTATCATCTTGGACCAGAAGCCAAGTTAAATTTAAAAATCATGTGGAAATGCAAAGGACTTAGACTAGACAAAATGAAGTTGAAGGACTAACACTATCTAATTTTAAGACTTATTGTAAAGCTACAGTGTTTAAAACAGTGTGGCATTGACATTGAGTTAAACAAATAGATCAATGGTACAAAATGGAGAGTCCATAAATAACACCATATACATGGAAAACTGATTCACAACAGATGCAAAAAAAAATCAGTATAAAAAAGTCAGTTTTTGTAATAAATGGTGCTTGTATAGTTAGATATCCACATCAAAAAAAATGAACTTCAGTACTTCAGCACCTCACAAAAATTAGCTCAAACAGTTCATAGGACATAAAACCTAAAACTATAAAACATCTAAAATAAAATATAAGGGAAAGTCCTCGTGACTCAGGATTAGGCAAATATTTCTTAAACACATCCTAAAAAGTATGATCCATGAAAGAAAAAATTGATAAACTGGACTCCAATCAAAATTTAAAATATCTGCTCTTGGAAAGACACTATTAAGAGAATGACAAGACAAGCCACAGAGCAGAAGAAAATGTTTGCAAAGCATATATTTTTTGAAGGACTCATATCAGGATATTTGAAGAATTCTCAAAAATCAATAATAAGAAAACAAATGATCCAATATAAAATGTAAAAAAGATTTCAGCATTGAAAAAAACATATGCAGATGGCAAATAAACAAAAGTATTTTCATCATCAGTCATTAGAGAAATACAAATTTAAACCACAGTGAGCTACCACTGTATACATACCAAAGAACTAAAATTTATTTTTTTAAGATTTTATTTATTTATTTTAGGCAGAGGGGAAAGGAAGGAGAAAGGGGGAGAGAAACATCAGTGTGTGGTTTCCTCTCACATACTCTCTACTGGGGAACTGGCCCAAAACCCAGGCATATGCCCTGACTGGGAATTGAAGTGACCCTTTGGTTCACAGGCTGGCCCTCAATCCACTGAGCCACACCACCCAGGGCCAAAGAACTAAAATTTAAAACACTGACCATACAAGTGTTGGTGATGATACAAGGGAACTGGAGCTCTCACACACTGTTAATGCAAATGTAAAATTACACAAACACTTTAGAAAAGTTTGGCAGTTTCTTAAAATTTTAAGCATTCATCTACTATTTGATAAAGCCATTCCACCTCCAGTTACTTACCCAAGAGGGAAAAAAGTATATGCCATACAAAGTCTTAAGCACAAATATTTCTTATAGGTTAATTTATAAAAACACAAAATTGGAAATAACCCAAACCATCCATCAACAGAGAAATGGATAAATAAATTTTGGTATATCTATACAATAGAATATTACTCAGCAATAAAAAAATGAATGCTCTATTGCTACATGGAATAACATGGATGAATCTCAAAATAATTGTGCTGAGTAAAAGAAACTAGAACCTGAAAAGAGCATATATGTTATGATGCCATTAATATAAAGCTATAGAAAGTGCAAGCTCATCTATAGTTGAGACAAAGACCAGTAGTTACCTGGAGACTGAGATCAGGAAGAGGGAGGAGGGAGAGGTTGTAAAGATTCATGACAATCAGAGATTATGATTATTTTTATTATTTTGATTATGGAAATGGTTTCACAGGTGTACTTATATGTAAGGATGTGTGTGTGTAAAAAATTTTATCAAATTACACTCTTTGTATGTAGTTTATACCATAAAACTGTTTAAAAATAAAAAGTATTCTCAGATCAATCCCAGAGATGGGGGGAGGAATATAAAAAAGATAGAAAAGGGGCAAAGAGAAGTACAAATAACCCTGAACACTGTTAACTGATCAACCTTCCACACCTGCTTTTCTAGGTCACTTTGTCCACAGGGCTTGACTCTCCCACTGCAAGTAATTCACATTGGATGCTCTTTTACATTTTCCAGAGGGTAAAATTACTCCAACATGTATTTATTGAGCTCCCACTGTGCGCCCAAGTGGTTTGTGGGGGTTTTTTTGTTTGTTTTTTGAGTTTGTTTGGTTTTGGTTTTGGTTTTTTGCAGATATCTCAAGACATAGATATCTGCAAAAAACGCTGGCAAGTAGGACAAGAAAAGTGAATGAGGCTGCACTGCAGAGTGCCATGTTTGCCAGGGCAAGGACTTTGAAGTATCTTTAAATTTGAGTATCAATGGTGGCCAGAGAGATAAATTAAATTCATTGTTTTAAACAAAAATTTCTGCCACACCCGACTGGTGTAGCTCAGTGGATTGAGCGCAGGCTGGGAACCAAAATGTCCCAGTTCGATTCCCGGTCGGGGCACATGCCTGGGTTGCAGGCCAGGTCCCCAGTGGGGGCCACGTGAGAGGCAACCATACATTGCTCTTTCTCCCTCCTTTCTCCTCTCTCTGAAAATAAATAAATAAAATCTTAAAAAAAACAATTTCTGCCACAGTATGGAGGATGGAGAGATTGGATATCAGTTGTGATCTGTCTCTCTGTTGAGGATAAGTAAATCTTAGAGTCTGCCTCCAAAGTTGCAGTTGATTAGAGAACAGCTGCAGAATAATCCCACTTTGAATGACCTTCACCAAGAACATCCTTGGTCCTGGAAAGTGTTCCTACATACAGCTGTCTTCTTAGAGATGTCTACATGAAGTCTCATTAAAAACTTCCTGCTTGCCTTGACTAGAGTGTCTCATTGGGTTGAGCGTGGTCCCACAAAGCAAAAGGTCCCCAGTTCAATTCCCAGTCAGGGCACATACCTGGGTTGCAGGCCAGTCCCCAGTCGGCACGTGCGGGTGGCAGCATATCAATGTTTCTCTCACATAGCAATGTTTCTCTCCCTCCCTTTCTGCCTCCCTTCCCCCCTAAGAATAAATAAATAAAATTCTTTTTAAAAAAATTTAAAAACTTCCTGCTTCATAGCCAATTTATTATGTATTATGTTTGCCAATGCCCTTTGAACAAAGACCACAAGAATATCTGTAGATAAATGAAATGGGTTGATCACTCATTATAGCAAGGCATAACATATACCACAGGAAAGCCATGGGGTGTCTCAGTGAGACAGTGTTAGAAGGAAACTATTACAGGACTGGTGCTTTTGTTGAGTGATTTGGAGAAGGATCTATGAAACTGGCGGTTTGCTCCACACTGAATGTTGGCAAAGCTAGAGCCATTTTATGACTAAGTAAGTATCACAATGAATGTTATTTAGAAAGGGGAGATCAGAGAAGAATAAAGTTATAAGTGGCTTTAAATAAAACTAGCACTCACTCATCTAGCAGTCACTCATTTTATCCAAGAATGGAGGATACTTGGTATTTTATGGGTGGCACAGTGACTTTGTTTTGTGTGTGTGTGTGCTTAGACAAAATTATAAAGTAGCCTTAAAATATATGTATACATGTGTATTATAACTGGATTGATGAGTGAAATAAGTATTGCTGCATCCTTTTGTTTATAGAACACAGAATGTAATTTTTCCATGAATTGATACTGGAGATGCATGGAACTTCATGTTTCCATACCTATTTGGAAGTTCCTGTAGGTGCATCAGGCCACTTCTGGTGTTTTTCATGTTGTCTGGGATGTTAACATACTCCCAGAAATTATCCCCTTCACCACTCAGGCCCTCTTAAAACTTCCTAGGCCTCCACCTCCCCCACATCCTCAGGCTGTCTTCGCTCCTGCTAAGAGCCTCTGACTGCCATATGACCCCATATTGGCAGCTGGGCTGGGTGGAGAAAAGGCTTTGTGTTGTCCTGAAAACAGCACATGTTGGTTATCAGCAAACATCATGTCGCGCCATGCTTTGGCTTCATGGACAGCTCCTTTTTTCTCTCAGGGCTTCAGTTTTCCCATCTGTTCAATGGGTGGTTAGAGATTTTTAAGATGTATGTGAGCCCTGGCTGGTGTAGCTCAGTGGATTGAGGAGGGGCTGCAAACCAAAGGGTCGCTGGGTTGGATTCCCAGTCAGGGCACATGCCTGGGTTGCAGGCCAGGTCCCCAGTGGGGGCCACGTGAGAGGCAACCACACATTGATGTTTCTCTTCCTCTCTTTCTCCCTTCCCCACTCTCTAAAAATAAATAAATAAATAAAATTTTTTTAAAAGATGTATGTGAAAGATTGTTATGCTACAGAATACCTTCTTTAAAGGAAATCTGTCTACAACCCATGTATAAAATAGATCAAGGTCAAGCAGTCCTGACTGAAGAGGGTGGACAAAGAAGGTGGAGATGGGATAAATAAGTAAATAAAGCTTTATTTTGTCTCATTTTATTATGGTCACAGACTAACTTTTTTTAATCTTATTGAATTTATTCAGGTGACATTGCTTAATAAAGTCACATAGATTTCAGGTGTACAATTCTATAACATATCATCTGTGTATTGTATTGTGTGTTCACCATCCCAAGTCAAGTCTCTTTGGATCACCATTTATCCCACCTTTACCCTCTTCTACCTCCCCTATCTCCCCTTCCCTCTGGAATCACCATATGGTTATCTGTGTCTCTAAGGTTTTCTGGCTTTTGGCGTGTGTGTGTGTGTGTGTGTGTGTGTGTGTGTGTGTGTTTGCTTAATCCCTTCACCTTTTTCACCCAGTCCTGCAACTCTCAACCCCACCCAGGCCTCTGACAACTGATAGTTGGTTTCAGACTAACCTTGACTGAATTTTTATTTTGTGAAATTATGTCCACTAACAGAATAGTATGACCTAGCTTAAGAGTGTCAGGTCAGCTTTTAATAACTTTGAGGTCTAGTTGTGAATGTCAGATCAGTTATGGATGTCTGGAGCTGCTTTTATCCCCTTCAGGTGTATAAAATGCTTCATTAGCACACTTAGGGGAGTTAGAAAGACTTACTGGTGTATTAATTCAGCAGACAATCAATCAATGATTTGTTAATATTTCATTTTACCTGTGAGAGGTTTAAAACAAAGAAAATATATTATTTCAACTTGCATAGAAAAAGCAACCAACAACAGAAATTAAGACAGGCTCCAAGGAAATGAATAACAAGCATAGCAATGTCTCTTGACACTGTTCCTTTTAGAGGCAGTAAATGAGTCCTCAAGAGTCAAGAACACCAGGGCTTACTACCTGGCAGGCTCTGCTCATAACCCCTCCATTCTTCAGCAAAGGCAATCAAGGATCTTTATCATAACCATTTCCACCTCTTTTCTCCTCACTGATCATTGCCAAGAAGACTATCTCTATGAAAATAAGAAAGAAACTTGATAAGCTCCAGTTTAGAATTTCCTTTGCTGACCAGATAATAAGGTTATGTAGTGTTTGGAAAAGAAGAAAATATAATCTACTAGTTTTACCCACAGCTTTCTTTAAATTTGCTATGGCTGTACTCACACAACCAATATTTAAGCAATGATCAAACAAGGGACTTCCACAGGCATTTTTCTCAGTCAGTAATCTTTATAACAGCCCTTTAATGAAGGCACAATTATGCCCATTTTATAACTTAGAAAACTGAGTATTAATTTTCTATGACTGTTTAAAAAAATCTCTTGACTCTAAATTCAATGCTTCTTCTATTATACCCAGCTGCCTACCACTCATCCCAATCTAGAAAGTTATTCTTACTTTTAAGTATTTTCCAGAAACAGATTTCCCAGTGTTATACATGTGGCACTGAAACTATACCTACGAGCTAGAGGGACAAATTGAGTTGTCATGAGACATCTCTGGACTGGCTATGGAGAGAGGGCCAGCAAATAGAAATACCATGATTTCCACTGTACTGAACTTTGAGAAAAAATTAAAATAGGAAATGTCTTTCTCACACGGACATGGCCTGGCTCACTCAGATATTGTCTACCTAAACCTTTCTGGAGTTGGCTGATTTAACAAATAAACCATAAAAAATGATTATTGTTAATTAAACTCAGTCCAGGCAGCCTAGGTACATAAACACATGCAGTTGTAAAGTCGTGCACAGTGCCCTCTGCAGTTGATGCAGGATGACTCAACCACATTTTTTGTTTGTTTGTTTGTTTGTTTTTTGACAGATCCAGCATAGACTTGTGGCCAGTAAACATCATAGTTTCTTTGGTTCCGTGGAGCTAAGTAATAAAAGGTGAGTAACAACATAGTCTGGTTAAATATATAATACTGAGCATAAAATGGTGATGGCCATTCCTGTTTTCTAGAACAGCTTCTTGTTTTCTTAAACAGCTTTATAAGACTTACTGACGGAATTGTTCTCAGAGGGAATGGTTTAACCCAAAAGTCTAACATGATTGGTTTTTTAATTCTTAAGGCATACTCTGCTGCTGTGTAGAAATAAAAGGTACAGGGACAAGGAGAGGCAAGGAGCTCTGTTAGGATGCTGCTGCAGAAGTCCAAAGAAGAAAGGATAATAATTTGAACTTGGGAGATAACAATGAAGACAAAGAAGGGCATTACATGAGTCATGTTTTAGAAACAGAAGCATCTTGCTGCTGAGTTGGATGTAAAGTATAAAGAAAGGAAGAGATGTAACATTAAGATAGACAAACAATAAAAATAAATCCTTGAACTTTAACTAAATGATTCAAAGTGCTAAATATTTTGAGATGATGGACAAAGTAATGATCACACAAAATAACCTTTTAGAAACATCCTGAAGACAACTTTTGTTAAAGGTGCCCCAACCACAATTAGTAACAAATTATTTTGACCTATTGAAAACTGAGTGACTTTCCCCTGAGTTGGTATTAAACCTATAGGTTTAAAAGGACTTTTTTAACATTGTAGAATTTAAAGTTTATAAGTGACCTTCACATGTTATAGCAAATTTTCTTTTCAGTCACAATTCATTAGCAGTTGGTATAGTCTCATGGCCTCAACATTTATTAACAGCCCCATTGGAAGAACAGGGCATTTGGGAAAATGGCTCCTTCAGAAAAGACCACGTTCTGAATATTTTCATCCTGAATGAGACTAGGATAAAATAATGGAAATATATATTAGCTATTTTATGTCTGGTTTAAGTTACTTTCAAAGAAGATGAATATTTGGTATCTGAAACTTGATGTCAGTCCTTAGTCACACATCCTTAAAATCCAAGCAGAAAGGTCATTTAGAAAATGTAAGTTTATGGTACAAGAACCAGAACCTGTTTATTACATAGCTCAGGCATTAAAAGACTCAGGGTTATACAAGTTAATAAATAAACTAGCAGGATCTTGGGGAAATTTATGGCCACATGAGTGCCCCATGTCATAGATATATTAAGATCCAAAACTAGATCTGCCTCAGAGAGGTAAGATTTTGTACACATTTTATAAGTTCCAATATATTAATCAGTTTGCTAGTCCCCTGTCACATAATTTCTTACTCTAAAACAAATAAACAAGCAAAGCCATCATAATCAACTAGCTCTCCCTTGACACCTTCTGCCATTTACCCAGGGATGTCTTACTGTTTTTGAATGTTCCAAAGAAACCATTGGCAGATTTCTTGGATAACTATGCCAACTCTTGAAAATAATTTATTATTGATTAATTGATGCTATATTCCAGATAATGGAAAATAGATTATTTTTCATGTTTCCATGCATGCCCTATTTACAGAGGCTATAATAACCAAAACCAAGGTCTGGGTGCAGAATTATTAAACAAAGTTGGGTTTTTTCTAACTCAGAAAAACATAAGTCCATTATGCAAGTGTATAACTATCCAAATTCATTAGGCTTTGAGATGCTCCCAAGAAGTGATTGGAAGAGAGAGCAAAAAATTTTAAAGTTTTCCCTCCTTTACAAGTTTTCTGCTACATGAACCTTAGCATTAGATCCCTGACATCAGGTTTCACAGTTTACATGGAATTTGCAGTGTCCTATTCCCCACCCAAACAATCGGAGACCTATTTCAATAAGACCAGATTAATGCTGATCCTATCCCTGACCTGTATCTACCCTGGATGTCTGAGGAACTGTATTAACAGAGTGAGCGACAGCTATTTCCTATAATTAATTTGAATGTTTTACTCCTGAAATTTATAGATTTCACTACCAAACAGAATCAATGAGTTAGTTAACTACCTCAAAAGAGAAAAATTATTCTAGTAATCCCAAAGGTCCCAGTCAGTTTTGTTCACAAATAGCTGTGTTGGTGTAACTTCTTTCTGAGAACATTTTATGAATATTTATTAAAAGCTATATAAGTGTAAAACATCATGCTAATTCCCAATCACTTCTGGTAAAGTCACTTCTCACAAACTGATTGTGAGCCTATGACAAAGTTCTATTTGAAACTTGCTATGTAGGAGAATGTTCCCAAGTGAGCCACTTCAAGGAATTCTCTCTTAGGAGACGCATATAGGAAAAGTAGGAGGTATAATAAAGAAATGCGTTGTTCAAATCATAAGGCTGATCACAGGACTCAAAGCACACAGGTTGCTTCCAGCACTTGGCTATTGTAAATGTGCTGCTGTGACCATCAATAAACGAATGGATCAAAAAAACTAAGGTATATTTACATGATGGAATACTATGCAGCAGAAAGAAAGAAAGACCTCCTACCTTTTCAGACGACATGAATGGAACTGGAGAGCATTACACTAAGTGAAATAAGCCAGGCAGTGAAAGACAAATACCATATGATCTCACTTATAAGTGGAACCTAATCAACAAAACAAACAAGCAAGCAAAATATAACCAGAGACATTGAAATTAAGAACAATCTAACAGTAACCAGAGGGGAAGTGGGAAGGGATAATGGGGGAGAAGGGGGGAATGGATTTCAGGAACAGCTATAAAGGACACATGGACAAAACCAAGGGGAGGTTGTAGAATCAGTGGGTGGGGGGGATGGCTAAGGTGGGGGAGGGGAGTTGGGGGGGATGCAGACCACTGTACTTGAACAACGATAAAATAATAAAATAAGAAAAAGAAGAAAAATTCTTGTGAAAAGCAATGAGAGTCAAAACAAAAACAAAACAAAAAAACCACCCAAGGACTCAAAGCACATAAAAGATGGATGACGAACTGCCCAGTGGCTGTAATTTGCATTACACATTAAAATGTTCTCCTAAGACAAGTATGGGAACAGTTTTCTTTGTCACTTCCAGAATACTATTTCTTGAGAACAGTTAGGATATAACCACCTACACTGAAAAAGAAAAAAGTACTACAAAGGACAGAACTACCCAATCTAATATTACCAGAAGAGAAAAAGAGAGAAAGGGAATCTGTGAAAACGCAGGCTCTGTGTCATTCCCTAGGCTCTGGCAAATACAGAACTCAATATTAGAAAAGGATGTTGTTAAAACTAATACAAAATAATGTTTTTAAAAAAATAATCACTTTGAACATAAAACGAAAAAGATATTATCAGTCAGAGCTCTCATACTGTCAGTGGTTGTGAAAATAAAGTAATAATTATAGAACACTTTAGCTCAATCTACTAAAATTGAAAATACACACACCCTATGATCCAGCCTACAAAAATGTATGCATGTGTGAACCATGAAAAGTGAACTATATGTTTGTGGTAACATTCCTCCAAAATGGAAATGACCAAAAGTAATCATCTATAGAATAATAATTAAATAAGTGGTTGTTTATTCATAAAATGTAAAAGTATAGAGCAGTAAAAATGGACAAACTACAGATACAACATGAATTTCACAAACCTACTGTTTAGCAAAAGAAGCTATCCAAAAGTACTACATATAACATGATTTCATTTATGTAAAGTACAAAAACAAGCAAAACTAAACACTTTTGTTTAGGAATGCTTACTTAGTTATTAAAATAAAGAAAAACAAGGAAGTAGTTACCAAATGGAAAGGAGAATATCAGTAATTTCAGGAACAGAGAGGCAGAGGATAGTGATTGGAATGAAGCATGAAGAGAGATCCAAGGCGTATTCTATTTCTTGACATCAGTGGTAATTACTGTGGAACTTTATTTATAATGATTTAATAAACTGTATACTTTTATATTAAGCATGTTTCTATATGTCTCACAATAAGGAAACATCTCTGTTTATCTGTTGATATTCATTGACTTCTAGTGTTTTTACAGTCCAACAACTAAGCCTGGATAGTATTTCAGGTTTAGACAAAAACAGTACTATTAATATATGTATTTATTGCATTCCCTATGGTACTTTCAATACATACCTGGGTCCCAATCTATGTATACACAGTCATTCCATGACTTTATGGTCTTTTTACAGCTCAGAGACACATGAAAATCTTCAACAACTCCAGCACCATCACTGGCTTCATCCTCCTGGGCTTCCCTTGCCCCAGGGAGGAGCAGGTTCTCCTGTTTGTGCTCTTCTCTGTTGTCTACCTCCTGACACTCATGGGCAATGGTTCTATCATCTGTGCTGTGCGCTGGGATCAGAGACTCCACACCCCCATGTATATCCTGCTCGCCAACTTCTCCTTCCTAGAGATCTGCTATGTCACCTCCACTGTCCCCAACATGTTGGCCAACATTCTCTCTGACACCAAAGTCATCTCCTTCTCTGGGTGCTTTCTTCAGTTCTACTTTTTCTTCTCCCTGGGTTCTACAGAATGTTTTTTCTTGGCTATTATGGCATTTGATCGATACCTTGCCATCTGCCGGCCTCTACACTATCCAACCATTATGACTGGACGTCTTTGTACCAATCTTGTGGTTGGCTGCTGGGTACTTGGATTCCTCTGGTTCTTGATCCCTATTATCATCATCTCCCAAATGTCCTTCTGTGGCTCCAGGATTATTGACCATTTCCTGTGCGATCCAGGTCCTCTGTTGACCCTCACCTGTACCAGAATGGCTGTGATAGAGTTAACTAGTTCCACCTTAAGTTCTCTGCTTTTGTTTATTCCCTTTCTTTGTATCATGGTGTTCTATGCTCTGGTTATACAAGCTGTGTTGAGGGTTCCTACGACAGCTGGACGAAGAAAGGCTTTCTCTACCTGTGGGTCCCATCTGGCTGTGGTTTCTCTTTTCTATGGCTCAGTGATGGTCATGTATGTGAGTCCAACATCAGAACATAAAGCTGGAATGCATAAGATAATTACTTTGTTTTATTCTGTAGTTACTCCACTCATTAACCCTGTAATATACAGTCTGAGGAACAAAGATATGAAAGATGCTATAAAGAAATTATCGGGGCTCTGGACAGTGTGGCTCAGTTGTTTGGACCATTATCCTGTAACCAAAGGGTTGCAGTTTCCATTCCCTGTCAGGGGACATACTTAGGTATTAGACTTGATCCCCGGTCCGAATATGTACAGGAGGCAACCAATTGATGTTTCTTTCTCACATTGATGTTTCTCTCTCTCCCTTCCTGGGAGAATGAAAAAATGTCCTTGGGTGAGGAAAAAAATTTACTGGGGACATAAGAGTCTTGATTTAAAAGATTTTGGAGTAACCCTGGCTGTATGGTTCAGTTGGTTGGGGCATTGTCCTGTACACCAAAGGTTGAGGGTTTGATCCCTGCTCAGGAAACATACTTAGGTTGCAGGTTTGATCCCCAGTCAGGCCATGTATGGGAGGGAACCGATCAATGTTTCTCTCTCTCTCATCAATAAAAATATCCTTAGATGAAAATTAAAAATAATAATAATAAATTAAGAGATTTTGAGGGACATAATCTGTCTTTAATTTCTTGGTTAAAAAAAGACTAACTGACATTATTCAGAAAATTGTTCACATTGTTTTTGAACTTCATACACTACAGTGTTTTTTTATTTCCTAGAATTTATCAGGCTATAAAGGTATCTCAAAGATGTACTCCATCTCCCAAATCTTACAATCTTACAAATGATAAAACTATACATAGATTGAAAAACTGAGTTGAGTTTGTTGGGAAAATATAATTAAAAACAAGTCTCCCGCCAGCTCCCTACCTCCCCCAAAAAGCTCTCCACAAAGGTAGAAAAGAATAAAATTGTTTTATTATTGAATAAACATGGAAGCAATGGAAAACGTACATCACAGGCAATCCACTAAGAGATGGCAAAAACAGAAAAAGATCTAATCCTTTTACAATACACAGCTAAGCAAATACAATCTATTATATACATTGTCTCAAGATAACATGTAACTGGTCCTCAAAAAGACTTAACCGTATCATCCTAGATTCACCTAGTAACCAGGATGGCCATCTGTGTCTTCTAATTGGCTCATACAAAGAAAAAATAAACACATCTGTACCAACAGGAAGTAGTTTTGCATCTTGGAAGTTAGGCCACCAAAGTTAGGTTCCTACCCTCCCACAGAAACTGGGAGTTTTGGGTGCCATCTAACTTGATGAATACATTTCAGAGACTTCCAAGGTTCTTGACAAAGACATTCTTGAGTCATAAAGCTGGCAAGAGGCTTATTTAGATTTAGGAAAATTTACAAGCATTTCAAAGACAGAGAAAGAACTTAATTACAATTTTTTTATTTTAATTTTTAATTTTATTGTTGTTCAAGTACAGTTGTCTCCATTTTCCCCACCACACCCCCTGCCCACCCATCCCACCTCCCACCCTTGATCCTACCCTCTTTGTTTCTGTCCATGTGTCCTTTATACATGTTCCTTGACAACCCTTCCCCTATTTTCCCCCATTATCCCTCTCCCTCCTCCCCTCCTGTTACTGTCAGTTTGTTCTTTATTTCAATGTCTCTGGTTATACTTTGCTTGCTTGTTTGTTTTGTTAATTAGGTTCCACTTATAAGTGAGATCATATGGTATTTGTCTTTCACCACCTGGCTTATTTCACTTAGCATAATGCTCCCCAGACCCATCCATGCTGTTGTGAAGGGTAGGAATGCCTTCTTTCTTTCTGCTGCATAGTATTCCACTGTGTAAAGTTCATTAAAAATTTTCTTGCCCTGGCTGGTGTAGCTCAGTGGATTGAGCACGGGCTGTAAACCAAATGGTCGCTGGTTCAATTCCCAGTCAGGGCACATTCCCAGTCAGGGCACATGTAGGCCAGGTCCCCAGTGGGGGCCACGTGAGAGGCAACCACACATTGATGTTTCCCTCTCTTTCTCCCTCCCTTCCCTTCTGTCTAAAAATAAATAAATAAAAATCTTTTTAAAAAAGTGTTAAAAATTTTTTTTCTTAAGTATAAGAGTTCAACTACGTTTGAGAACGAGCAGAGAGGTTAGAAACAGTGTTTTTTCATCCTTTGAAATGAAGCTGTGCAGTGTTGCCTTATACTGAAAAAGCAATATTGACCTTTGAAACAATTTATTCATAATAAAACACTAAAACTGAAAAAAATGTTTTCTTTAGTAAATATTCTATAAAAGGGTGGGAGAAGGGAAATTCTCTCCCTATTTTCAACAGGTATAATTATTCCTCTTTTTTTATTTGCATTTCCCCTTACAAACTTCAAAAGGTTATAACGCTAGGGAAAAACCTAAAAGTTTTCTATTTCCCTTAACAACAATAAATTGTCTTTACTCTTCTAGTTGAGCTTCTACTACTGCCCTTGAGAACACCTGTCATAGTAGCATCAGTTATAAACAAAAAAATAATATCCTTGAGACATATAATATAGATACATACCTTCAGATCAATAAGAAAAACAGCAACAGTACTATAGAAAAGGTGCAAAATATCTGAAAAAAGTAAACAGTAAAGAATTTTACATATCTGAAAGGACATTCTATTTAATTCAGAATAAGAAAAAACAAAGAAAACCATAACAAATATACTACTTGTCCCCCAAAACTGATAAAGATCAAAACTGTGAAAAACAGCAATCTCATCCTTTGCTAGTAGAGCATAAATTGGTAAAACATTTATGGAGAGCATTTTGCCAGAAACTATCAAAATTTAAAGAGCAGTCCTTTTGACTCAGCAATTCCACTCCTAGATATTTGAGTAGTATTCTCACACATAAGAATAATGGCATATGTACAAGACTATTAACTACTGTTTTTAATAGCAAAAGATTAAAACAATCTAAATTCCATGAACTAAGGACTGATTAGGCAAATTATTGTATATACGTAGATTGGAATATACTATATAATTGTTAAAAATGAAGATCTGTACATGTCTGCTGATATAAAAAATATCCTCAACATTTGTTGTAAATGAAAAGCTAGATAAAAGAGATCTGTATCTTGGTCTAGCTTTCATATGAAGAAAAATTATATAGACATGTACATATTTATGGTCATAAATATATGCTTCTTGAAGAAGAAAAAACTAGTAATTATATGCTTTTGAGAAAGAGAATTGGGTGACTAGAAATAGAGGGAAGGAGATATTTTCACTTCATATGCCCTTGTATTTTTCAAATTTCATCCTATGTGCATGTATTGTGGTTGAACATACATTCAAACAACATTTAATGTTTGAATTAAAAGTAAATTTAGATTTTATGAAGTGCCATGGAGGAAAAGGCTTTTCAGCCCAGCATTCATCATAAAGGTAGAAGGAAAATTATTTTTTCTCTTCTACAGTTTCTGGTGACTAGAATGAGCCCTGCTTGGACACCCCATCACACCAGAGCCTGCAAATAGAATCCAGGGAAACAGTCAGGAGCTGGTAAAGGATCTTAATGAAAGGTCTCAGGTGAATCTGTGTTCTTGTGTTCCAAGTCCAGTGTTCACAATATGACCAACCACCAAACAACTGGAGTTAGTGGAATCTTGGCATCCAACTTTCTCACCAGGGACTGAGTCTTAAAAAAAACAAAACCTCAGAAAGATCCAAGATAGTAGAGAAGTAAGTGGAAGCTCCTCCCAGGACCAATCTGGAATTACAACTAAATTGTAGAGAAATCATCCTGAATAATCAATTGAACACTAAAATATATTAAAGAGAGGAGCTTTATAACCATGGACATACAGAAAAAACCACTTCACCACAACATGACTGCAACTTGGGCTCCAGAAAAGGGAGGGAAGAGTGGACTGGAGATGCTTGAGGAGAGTACAGGGTTGGTGGCTCTCTTGAGAGAACTAAAGGAACAGCCACTAAGATCCCTGTGATGAGTCATTCCCCATAGAGCAGAAATCATCTTTTTCAGACAGACCACTCATCTCCAAGTGGCATCAACTTGAAGGGAAGCAAGAGCCCTACCTGCAGGAATTACTCTGCTCCACCCTGTGAAACTTAAGCTGGCCTGCTGACTACAGCTTGATTAGCTTAACAACTGATCAGTTAAATGACTGATTAGTTTAACAACTAAGGAAGAATATGCAAATAAGCAGCCAAAATGGAAAGAAAAAGAAACAGAGCCCAAGTGAAAGAACAATAAAATTCCCCAGAAGAACTGGAGGAAATGGACACAAGCAATTTAGCAGACAGAGTTTACAGTAATGATTACAAGGGTACTCAAAAGCATAAAAAAGATATGGAAACCATAAAAAGGACCAGTTAGAAATAAAGAATGCAATATCTGAAATAAATAATACACAGGAAGGAAGAAACAGTAGGTTAGATGAAGCAGAGGATAGAATCAGTGTTTTGGAAGACAGGTAGAAAAAGACACCCAGGCAGAGCAGCAAAAGAAAAAAAGAATTTTTAAAAAATGAAGAGAGCTTAAGAAACATTTTGGACAACATGAAGTGTAACAACATTTGCTTCATGGGAATACCAGCAAGAGAAGAAAGCAAGCAAGAGATCGAGAAACTATTTGAAGAAATAATGACCGAAAACTTGCCTAATCTGGTGAAGGAAAAAGTTAAACAAGCCAGGAAGTTCAGAGAGTCCCAAACAAGTTGGACCCAAAGACCCTACACGAAGACACATCACAATTAAGACGACAAGGCTTAAAGACAAAGACAGAATCATAAAGACTACAAGAGTAAAGCAGGAAGTTACAAGGGAGTACCAATAAGACTGGCATCTGATTAATCCACAGAAACATTTCAGGCCAGAAGTCAGTGGCATGAAATATTCAAGGTGATGAAAAGCAAGGACCTATAACAAAGGCTACTTCACCCAGCAAGACTATCATTTAAAATCAAAAGAGAAATAAAGAGCCTCCCTGACAAGAAAAAGCTAAAGGAGTTTGTTAACACCATAGCAGTACTGCAACAAATGTTAAAGGGTTTGGAAGAAGAAAGAAGAAGAAAGAAGGAGGAGGAGGAGAAGAAGAAGAAGAAGAAGGAGGAGGAGGAGGAGGAGGAGGGAGGGGAGGGGGAGGAGAAAGAAGAAGGAAAAAAAACAGAGAACAACAGTCCAACAATAAAAGGGCACCACATAAGTATCTATCTATAATCTCCTTAAATGTAAAAGCCTTAAATGCTCCAGCCAAAGACAAAGGGTTGCTGAATGGGTAAGAAAACAAGACCCATATATTTGTTGCCTCCAAGAGATCCATCTCAGATTGAAAGATACAGATAGACTAAAAGTAAAGGGATGGAAAAAGATATTTCATGCAAATGGAAAAGGAAAAAAAGCTAGGGCAGCAGTATTTATATCCGACAAAATAGACTTTAAAACCAAGGCTATAGTAAGAGGCAAAGAAGGACACTAATAATAAAGAGAACAATCCAATAAGGCATATAACCCTAGTAAACATTTACACATCCAAAATAGGAGCACCTAAATATGTAAAACAAATATTTTTTGTTGTTGTTCAAGTACAGATGTCTCCATTTTCCTCCCACCACTCCCCCAAACCCCAGCCATCCCCACTTCCCACCCTCGATCCTACCCCCCATGACTTTGTCCATGTGTCCTTTATACATGTTCCTTGACAACCCTTCCCCCTATTACCCCCATTATCGCCTCCCCCTTCCCCTCTGGTTACTGTCAGATTGTTCTTAATTTCAATGTCTCTGGTTATATTTTGCTTGCTTGTTTGTTTTGTTGATTAGGATTCACTTATAGGAGAGAGCATATGGTATTGGTTTTTCACCATCTGTCTTATTTCACTTAGCATAATGCTCTCCAGATTCATCCATGCTGTCACAAAGGGTTACTACCTTCTTTCATTCCTTCTTTCATTCTGCTCCTTCTTTCTGCTTCTTTCTTTCTGCTCCTCCTTTCATTCTGCTGTGTAGTATTCCATTGTGTAAATGTACCATAGTTATTTGATCCACTTATTTACTGATGGGCACTTAGATTGCTTCCACACTTGGATATTGTAAATTGTGCTGCTATGAACATAGGGGTGCATAGGTTCTTTTGAATTGGTGTTTCAGGGCTCTTAGGGTATAATCCCAGCAGTGGAATTGTTGGTTCAAAAGGCAGTTCCATTTTTAGTTTTCTGAGGAAATTCCATAGTATATTCCACAGTGGCTACACCAGTCTGTATTCCCACCAACAGTATACTAGAGTTCCCTTTTCTCCACAACTTTGCCAGCACTTGTTGTTTTTTTATTTGGTTATGATGGTCATTCTGACTGGTGTGAAGTGGAATCTCATTGTGGTTTTCATATGAGGAAAATCTCAGATAGTCCATGCAAAAATATTTTCATTGATATGACCCCTACAGCAAGGGGCATAAAGTAAAGAACAAACAAACAGGACTTCATCAAGATAAAAAGCTTCTGCATGGCTAAAGAAAACATCAGCAAGATGAATAGGGAATCAAACTTATGGGAAAATATATTTGCAAATGGTACCTCAGGCAAGGGTTTGATCTTCAAAATATCTAAAGAACTCACATGGCTCCACTCCAGGAAGACAAACAATCCAATTAAAAAATAGGCAAAGGAACTGAACAGACACTTCTCCAAGAAGGACATACAAAGGGCCCAGAGACATATGAAAGTATGCTCAGCATCACTAGCCATCAGAGAGATGCATTGTAAAACAAATCTTGATGGACATAAAAGGAGAGATTGACAAAAATACAGTCATAGTTGGGGGTTTTAACACCCCATTGACTTCAGGAAAATCAACAAGGAGAGTTCCGGCCAAGATGGAGGAGTAGGCAGAAACGCTTGGCTCCTTTGCACACCAAAAGAAGGATAATGACCAACTTAAAAAGAAATAACAACCAGAACTGCCAGAAAATCATTTGCATGGAAGTTCTACAAACAAGGAGTTAAACAGACATTCATCCAGGCTGATAGAAGGGGCAGGAACGGTACCCAGGGTGGAGAGGATATGGGGCACGATGGTGGCTGGAGGACCAGCTGAGGAAGGTGGCAGCTGGTGGGCCATGCGGGGTAATCCCACATTTGCACAGATAAACCAGGAGGAAAAATGGGGGAAAGAGACAGACAGCAAAACCCGGGGTTTCGGTGCAGGAAACTAAAGACTCAAAATCCCTGACTATAAAATTTCTGTGGGGGTGTGGCATTTGGAGAAACTCCCAGCCTCACAGGAGAGTTTATAATCTACTTGTGGGAAGTGAGGAAAGTGCCAAAAAGTGGAAAGAGAGAGGAGCGAGTAGCATTATTCCCTCTCTGACCCCTCCCCCACAGACAGCACCACAACACAACAAAGAGGGTTACCCTCTTTTCTTATACATAGTTAAGAAAAGTAGTTGCATATTTGCATTTTTATATGCTAATAATGAGCTAACAGAAAGGGAAATCAAGAAACCAACCCAGTTCACAGTTGCTTCAAAAAGAATAAAACACCTAGGAATAAACCTAGCCAAGTATGTAAAAGACTTATACTCAGAAAATTGTAGGACATTGAAGAAAGAAATTGAAGAAGATACAAATAAGTGGAAGTGTAACCAGAAAACAGACTGGCATTCAGGCTGCCTGTCACTAACAAAACCAATAAACAATGACAGCGATTGAATCTTTATAGGCACTTTATTCAGATGGCTGGCGATCTGAGAAGATGTTTATACTCTAACAGACCGTCTTCCCCTCTCTTTGTCCAGGCCAACGTTTTCATACCAGGGGATAAACAGGGTCGGTAAGGGCTTTGGAGTCCAAGGGTATTAGGTGAGCGGCACCACCACATTCCTGTCCTGGGCAGTTAGCTGTTCCCAGGGGTGGGTGGTAGTCTGTCTCTCCCTGGAACACAAAGACCCGGATGCCTCCAGTTGTCCCCAGGCGGTAATCTTTAGCAGTGCCCCGGGTGGTCAGCTGTTTTCCCAGGAACCAGGATGGGCCTTATCTGCAGTTTTCTGAAACAAAGGCTTAAACATAAACATTACTTGCCAGGCTTATAGCTTTTTGCCTTAAACTGAAATTTTCCAACTCTTGAGTCCCCTATCAGAAGCACATAACATGTTCATGGATAGGAAGTGTTAACATCCTTAAAATGTTTATACTGAACTACCCAAAGCAATCTCTAGATTCAATGCAATTCCTGTCAATATTCCAATGACATATTTCACAGAACTAGGCTAAATATTTCAAAAATTTATATGGAACCACAAAAGGACCTGCAGAGCAACAGTGATCCTGAGAAAGGAGAATGAAGTTGGAGGAATCATTCTACCTAATATTAAACTGTACTACAAGGCCATAGTAATCAAAACAGCATGCTACCGGCATAAAAACAGACACATAGATCAATGGAACAGAATAAAGAGCCCAGAAATAAACCCACATCTTTACAGTCAATTAATATTTGACAGAGGAAGCAAGCATATAAAATGGGCCCATCTCCCATCTCTACCCCTCCTACCAGTCTGGATGAATGTTGCTTTAACTCCTTAGTTGTCAGAGTTCTGTGCATTTTGATTTTCTGGCACTTATGCTTGTTTATTGTTTTTAAGTTGGTTGCTATCCTTCTTTTGGTTGTGTGAGGAAACAAAGTATTTCTACCTCCGCCTCCATCTTGGCTGGAGCTCCAATTCGATACACAGTGAATGTTTATGAACTCGCTGTTAATGGATTTCTATATGCTCAGTTGGGCACAGCATCAAAGATCTGCTGTGGTTTAAGAGTGGATTCTAAAAGTGATCTTGATCTTGATTTTAGCCCAGCGAGACTTGTGGTAGACTTCTGATCTCTAGAACTAAAAGATGATAAATCTATGTTGTCTTAAAAAAAATAAAAGTGATATTGAGGCACTAAAAACAAAAGCTCTTAACTGCTTGCTAAATATAAGTTATCTGACTGTTTCAGATGCTAAATAGATTTTCATATAAGGGGAAGGATCAAGTCAAAGAACATGTATAAAGGACCCATGGACAAGGACAACAAGGGGGAGGACTGAATGCAAGAGGAACAGGGCAGAGGAGAGTAATGGGGTAAGAATGGGGACAACTGCAACTGGAAAATAAAAAAATTTTTTAAACCAAACCATTCCTTTAAGAACAGATAAGCAACAGAATTCTACAAAAAAGTAAATATCTACTTTAAAAATAATTTTGACATTTGAATATGAAACTCACTGCTGTGCAGCATAAGTGAACTGCAGAATGAGTAAGAAACTCTAAGTCTAAACTATTGAATATTCATCGGTCTGATCAAGTGTTTTTGTTTCTTTTTAAAATTATATTTTATTGATTATACTATTATAGTTGTACTGATTTTTCCCCTTTTGCCCCCCTCCACACAACAACCCCTACTCCCTCAGGTAATTCCTCCCCATTGTTCACATCCATGAGTCATGCGTATAAGTTCTTTGGTTACTCCATTTCCTATACTGCACTTTACATCCCCGTGACTATTCTGTAACTACCTATTTGTATGTCTTAATCCTCTCACTTATTCACACATTCTCCCACAGCTCCCTCCCATCTGGCAACCATCAAAACGTTCTCCATATCCATGATTTTGCCTCTGTCCTTCTTGTTTGCTTAATTTGTTTTTAGATTCAATTATTTTTTTTCCTTGTATAATCTCCTTTTAATGCTATTGCTTTTTTATTTTTTTCACATTATTTTATTGTTGTTCAAGTATAGTTGTCTTCATTTACACCCCCCCAATTAGATTCAATTGTTGATAGATATGTATTTTTGCCATTTTATTGTTCATAGTTTTCATCTTCTTTTTCTTAAATAAGTCCCTTTAACAATTTGTGTAACAATAGTTTGGTGATGATGAACTCCTTCAGTTTTTTCTTATCTGTGACACTCTTTATCTGCCCTTTGATTTTAAATGCTAACTTTGCTGGGTAGAGCAATCATGGCTATAGGTCTCTGCTTTTCACGACTTTGAATATCTCTTGCTGATCCCTTCTAACCTGCAAAGTTGTTGTTTTTCTGTTTGTTTGTTTGTTTGTTTGAGAAATTGGCTGACAGTCTTATAGGAACTACCCTGTAGATAACTAACTTCTTTTCTCTTGCTGCTTTTAAGATTCTCTCCTTATCTTTAACCTTTAGTATTTAAATGATTCTGTGTCTTGGAGTGGGCCTCTGTATCCATCTTCTTTGGGACTCTCTGTGCTTCCTGGACTTGCATTTATATTTCATTCACCAAATTAGGGAAATTTTCTTTCATTATTTTTCCAAATAAATTTCCAATGTCTTGCTCTTTCTCTTCTCCTGGAATGACAGTGATGCAAATGTTGCACCTCTTGAATTGTCCCAGAGGCTGCTTATATTATCCTCATTTTTTGAATTCTGTTTTCTTCTGGTTCTGATTGGTTGTTTTCTTGCTTCCTTATGTTCCAGATCATTGATTTGATTCTTGGTTTCAGCCACTCTACTGTTGTTTCCCTGTAAATTCTTCTTTATTTCAATTAGTGTATCCTTGCTTTCTGAGTGGATATTTTTTATGCTGCTGAGGTCTTCACCAGGTTCCTTGAACATCATTATAACCAGCGTTTTGAACACTGCATCTGATAGATTGCTTATCTCCATTTCATTTAGCTCTTTTTCTGGAGTTTTAATCTGTTCTTTCATTTGAGCCATGTTTCTTTGTCTCCTCATTTTGGTAATCTCCCTGTATTTGTTTCTGTGTATTAGGTAGAGCTGCTTCAACTCTATGTCTTGGTAGTGTGGCCTAATGTAGTAGGTGTCCTGTAGGGTTCAGTGGTACAGCTTCCCCTATCACCCAAGCTGGGTGCTTGAGGTATACCCTTCATGCAGGCTGAGCACACTCTCCTCTTGTAGTTGAGACTTGGTTGCCACTGGCAGATCAATGGGAAGGATTTACCCAGTCTAGTCAGCTGTAATAATTGGCTGTGACCACTTACCACCAACCTCTGCCCTCTGTGGAGGATCAGCTGTGCAGGTGCAGGGTGGTGGTGCTCCAACATGGTCTGCAGATGTCCACTGGGTGCATGGACCCTGGGGTTTCCCAGGTGGTGCCCCCACCTGTGTTCTTCCTGGGGCCACACTGCTTGAGCTATAAGGCAATCTGAAATGGCTGCTTCTTACACTGGGCTTGGAGATTCCCAGGAGAATGCAAGCTGTGAATCTAGGTTGGCTGCTTCTAGCACTGAGGCCAGCTGCTGCTCATTTGATAGTACTTAGGAAGTTGTGTGACATGAGCCCAAACCAGCCATTCACATGGAAAAGCATCTTGGGTAGGCCTGGAATTTGGGTTGGGTAGGGCCTCTGGGAATCTCCAAGGTGGGTCAGTGTTAGCCAGGTTGGTGGAGTCTCAGATATGGCATCAGCCTGCTGGTTCTGTGACTCTGTAGGGGGAGGCTTTGAAAAGGGACAAAGGCCTCTGCTCGCCTTGATGCCAGACACTTCAGTTTCTCCTTCTATGTCACTGCTGTCTTTCAAGCTGCTACACTGGTGCTGGAGCTCAAAGGGAGTGAGTCTGAGTAGGTAAGTCCATGTGTGGATTCTTTTTTTTTTAAGGTTTTATTTATTTATTTTTAGAGAGAGGGGAAGGGAAGAAGAAAGAGTGGGAGAGAAACCTCAACGTGCAGTTGCATCTCACACACTCCCTACTGGGGACCCGGTCCACAACCCAGGCATGTGCCCTGACTGGGAATTGTACTAGCAACACTTAGGTTCACAGGCCTGCACTCAATCCACTGAGCTACACCAGCCAGTGCTATGTGTGGGTTCTTTAAGAGGAACAGTTTGGGCCTCCATAAGTTTCTTTGATCAACTCCATCCCCTTTGGTTTTTGCAGCCAGAAGTTATAGGGACTTATTTTCCTGGCACTAGAACCCTGGTCCTGGAGGCCTGGTGTGGGGCTGGGACTCTTCCTTCCTGAAATATCCCTCCCATATTTTAATACCTGACACGTGGGTGTGGGACCAGACTATTTTGCATCTACACCCCTCCAACCAGTCTGGATTGATGTGGTTTCTTTAATTCTGTAGTTGTAAGACTTCCATTCAACCTGATTTCTGGTGGTTCTTAGTAATGGTTGTTCTATATTTTATATGGTTGTGCAAGGAAGGGAGCCATTTCTGCCTATACTGCCATCTGAAATGGAAGTCCCTATTTTTGTATAAGGAAAATAAAACAAATTATTTTCAGGTATTACCCAGAGCTTATTGATGAATACTAACCTGAGTGGCTGTTCTTTAACAGTTTAGTTTCATAATTAGCATAAAGAAAAACAAAAAACTTTCCCACAACCTAGTCTCTACCAGCTAGTATGACCAATGAAAAGGAGGCAGCAGAATTAGGTAAAGCAAAAATGTTTTGTACTTTCTCCTAAAAAGTGGTGGAGCTGAAAAATATGAAGAATACGTATAGATGAGATAGAGACATTCTTAAAGAGCTAAATCGTTGTTGATGTTTCTTATTTCACAAACTTTCATAATTCACCTCTCCAGAGTGAATAGTTATCTTTTTAAAAACCATTATAATGAATAGCACCCATCTGACAAAATTTATATTTAAAAAGTCCAAAGGTTTAACTGAAAAAAAGTTTAACTAGTTGTTTAAAACTTGAAAGAAATTTGCTCATCTCAGCAGTGTTACAAATGGTGGTTTAGCCATAATGTACCTGCCTCTGTGTCTTTGTCTCCACAGAAGTAAATCCTGAGACCAGTGCAAGTAGTTTACAGTGTTTAGGCAATAAAGGAAACGTTGACAGAAAAGAATTAAACACTTCCGACAAGATGGTGGCATAGGTGAACATGCCGTGCCTCCTTGCACAGCCAAACAAGGAAAAAAACAGCAATTTACTTAAACAAAAACAGCCAGATCTGACAGAAAATCGAACTGAGAGGAAGTCCGACAACCAAGGAATTAAAGATACATTCATCCAGTCTGGTGAGCCGGGAGGAGCAGGGCAGAGGGAGAGAGCGCAACGACTCCGTGGCAAGCTGGTGAGCAGATGGCAGGACCACGGTTTGTGGGGCAGTTCAGCAGGGCTGCAGCACACCAAGACAGGGGTGCCTGACCAAAGCGCGGCCAGTGCCTGGCTTATCCCGACCCAGCAGGGCCGAGACTGGTGGACTGGGCAGGTCCGCATTCACATGCAGACAAACGGGGAGAGAAAGCAGGGTGCAACTCATTGGCACAGATTGAAGGCAGCTGTGGGGGTGGAGACGGCGGCGGGAGGAACTCCAGGTCTCATAGGAGAATTCGTTGGGGATACCCACCGGAGATTGGAGCTGTGCGGCCAGTCCACCAACCCCGGAGCGACCCCCGGAGCCAGCGCAGAGGGGCTCGAATTGCTTGTGGGAGGCGCCGGGGGTGCAGAGAGTGGAGCAGGCGCCATTGTGCTCTCAGGTCCCGCCCCCACAGGCTACGTCACAACACAATGACCGTGAGTTTCCCTGCCCAGGTGAACCCCAAGGCTCTGCCCCCCTTACAGTAACAGGCGCACCGAGGGGAAAAAAAATGGCCCAAAGAAAGGAATGGATCAAAGCTCCAGAACTAACCAACCAAGAGTCAGACAACCTATCAGAAGCAAAGTTTAAAACACTGGTAATCAGTGAAGAACACGATAAAGATAATGAGGGATGATCTACAGGGAACCAATAGGGAAAAAAAGGAAGCTGGGATTCAAACCAATAGTGTAGACCAGAAGGAAGAAACAAGAATTCAAAAAAATGAGGAGGGTCTCAGGAACCTCAGAGACATTTGTAAATGACCCAACATCCGGATCATAGGGCTGCCAGAAGGACAAGAGGAACACCAAGAAATTGAACATATTTTTGAACAGATAATGAAGGAGAACTTCCCAGATCTGGCAAAGGAAATAGGCTTCCTGGAAATCCAAGAAGCTCAGAGAACCCCAAATAAGTGGGACCCAAAGAGGAACACACCAAGGCACATCATAATTACATTACCCAAGATTATTCAGGAACTGCTATAAAGGACACATGGACAAAACCAAGGGGGAGGGTGGAAACAAGGGAGGGAGGTGGGTTTGCCGGTGGGGAGGGGGGGTAAATGCAGACAACTATAATTAAACAACATTAAAATAATTTTTTAAAAAAGGAAAAAAAACCACTGGTAATCAGGATGCTCACAGAATTTGATGAAGAATTATCACAATTACTTGAACAAATGAGGAGAGATCTGAAGGGAACCAATAGGGATAAGAAGGAAACTGGAACTCAAATCAACAGAGTGGACCAGCAGAAAGAAAAAAACATCCAAACAGAAAAGAATGAAGAAACAAGAATTCAAAAAATGGAGGAGGGGCTCAGAAACCTCCAGGACATCTGTAAACAGCCCAACATACGGATCACAGGGCTGCCAGAAGGAGAACAAGAAGACCAAGGCACTGAAAACTAATTTGAACACATAATGATGGAGAATTTCCCGAAGCTGGTGAAGGAAATAGACTTTTGGGAAGTCCAGGAATCTCACAGAGTCCCAAAGAAGTTGGACCCAAAGAGGAATACACCAAGACACATCATAATTACATTACCCAAGATTAAAAATAAGGAGAGAATCCTGGAAGCAGCAAGAGAAAAGGAGACAGTTACCTACAAAGGAATTCCCATAAGACTGTCAGCTGATTTCTCAAAAGAGACCTTGCAGGCAAGAAGGGGCTGGACAGAAGTATTCCAAGTCATGAAAGGCAAGGACCTACATCCAAGAATACTCTATCCAGCAAAGTTTTCATTTAGAATGGAAGGGCAGAGAAAGTGCTTCGCAGATAAGGTCAAGTTCAAGAAGTTCATCATCACCCAGCCTTTATTGTATAAAAAGTTAAAGGGATTTATATAAGATATGGAGGAATATCAACAGGGGAGGGGTAGGGGGAGAGAGAGGGAATGGGGTACAGAATAAGTAGCATAAACAGTAGGTAGTAACAGACAGGGGGAGGTTAAGAATGGTATAGGAAGTGCAGAAGCAGAAGGACTTATGTGTATGACCTATGGACAAAACTAAAAGGTGGGGAAAGGGGGTATCAGGGGGTGGGGGGAAGAAGGAGGGGGAAGAGTGGGACAACTGTAATGGCATAATCAATAAAATATAGTTTAAAAAAAAGAAAAGAATTAAACAAAGAAGGGAGGCGTTCCAACAAGCAGTACGTCATCAAGCCAGCTACCACTGTGGATAACTGGAGCTAAATCCTCTGGAGAACAGCAGTGTAATCAAGTAGACATCCCAGGGTTATCCTTCTATAAGGGCAAGGGAGCTGGGACATTAATATCACAATTCCCATCTGTCCCTTGATGAGAGCTTCTGGGTAATGAGGAGGTCATTAACTTCCCAGATCTCTGGCCTGGAGGAATAAAGAACAGGCAGGCAAATCAGGCTGTGCCTAAATATTCTTTGGTTAATCCTTTCACCATCATTGATTTCATCCCCCCATCCACTGTCTGGCAGCTTTCAGTCTGTTTCAGGTATCTAAGCTTCTATTATTATTTCATTAGTTTATTGTGTTCATTAGATTCCACATATAAGAGTGATCCTGTGGTATTTTTCTTTCACTGATTGTCTTAAATCACTTAAAATATTCTCCAGGTCCATCCATGCTTTTGCAGAATGTAAGAGTTTCTTATTTTTTACTGCTGTGTAATATTCCATTGTGTAAATTTTATCCACTCGTCTACTGAGGTGCACTTCAGCTGTATCTAAATCTTGGCTATTGTAAATAGTGCTGCTATAAACATAGAGGTGCATACGTATATTTTTTGTATTGGTGCTTAGGGATCCCTAGGATATATTGCCAGAAGTGGAACCACTGGGTCAAAAGGGTGTTCCATCTCTGATTTTTTGAAGAAACTCTGTACTGTTTCCCATAATGGCTACACCAGACTGCATTGCCACCAACAGTGCATGAGAGTTCCCTTTTCTCCACGTTCTTGCCAACACTTCTTTGTTGATTTATTGATGGTAGCCATTCTGACAGGTGTAAGGTGATATCTCATTGAGGTTTTAATGTGCATTTCTCTAATAATTAGTGATGTTGAGCATTTTTTCATATGTCTATGGGCCATCTGTATGTCCTCCTTGGAGAAGTGTCTTTTCTGTTCTTTTGCCCATTTCTTTTTTTTTAAATATATTTTATTGATTATGCTATTACAGTTGTCCCATTTTCCCTCTGTATTCTTGGATATAGGTCCTTGCCTTTCATGACTTGGTATACTTCTTTCCAGCCCCGTCTTGCCTGAAAGGTCTCTTTTGAGAAATCAGCTGACAGTCGTATGGGAATTCCTTTGTAGGTGATTATCTCCTTTTCTCTTGCTGCTTCTAAGATACTCTCCTCATTTTTAATCTTGGGTAATGTAATTATGACGTGTCTTGGTGTGTTCCTCTTTGGGTCCAACTTCTTTGCTTCCTGGACTTCCTGGAAGCGTATTTCCTTCACCAGCTTTGGGGAATACGCTTCTTGGAAGCGTATTTCCTTCACCAGCTTCATTATTTGTTCAAATAAGTTTTCAATCCCTTGTTCTGCCTCTTCTCCTTCTGACACCCCTATGACTCAGATAGTGGACATTTAAAGATGTCCCAGAGGTTCCTAAGCCTCTCCTCATTTTTTTAAATTCTTCTTTCTTCATTCTTTTCTGGTTGAATGTTTTTCTTCCTTCTGGTCCACACCGTAGATTTGAGTCCCAGTTTCCTTCCCATCACTATTGGTTCCCTGTATATTTCCCCTTATTTCTCTTAGCTTATTCTTCATTTTTTCATCTAATTTGAGACCAAATTCAACCAATCCTGTGAGCAGCCTGATTACCAGTGTTTTGAACTGTGCATCTGATAGGTTGGCTATCTCTTTGTCGCTTAGTTGTATTTTTTCTGGAGCTTTGATCTGTTCTTTCATTTGGACCATTTTTTTCTTTTTTCTTTTTCCCCTGGGCATGCCTCTTACTTTAAGGGGCAGAGCCTTAGGTGTTCACCAGGGCGGGGTAACCCATGTCACTGTTGTGATGCTGCATGTGGGGGTGGGGCCTGAAAGGGAACAATGACGCTTGCTCTGTTCTCTGCCAGCTCTCAGTCACTTCCCCCACTACCCACAAGCAAATTGGGCCCCTCTGTGCTGGTTCCCAGGTGGGTGGGCTTGTGCAGTTCTAAGTCCCTGTGGGCCTCTCCAATGAACTCTCCCGTGAGTTCAACCCCCACAGGTGTTTTCAGTCGATGGTTTGTTTTGCCCATTTCTCAATTGGGTTGTTTGTCTTCCTAGTGTAGAGTTGTATTAGTACTTTGTATATTTTGGAGATTAAAGCTTTATCAGATGTATCATTGGCAAAAATGTTCTCCCATACAATGAGTTCTATATTTGTCTTGCTGAGGGTTTCTTTAGCCGTGTGGAAACTTTTTAATTTGATATTATCCCATTAGTTTATTTTCTCCATTGTTTCCAGTGCCTTAGAAGATATATTGGCAAAAATATTGTTGCAAGGGGTATCTAAGATTACTGCTTATCTTTTCTTCTAGAATTTTAATGGTGTTGCAATTTACAGTTGCCTTTTATCCATTTTGAGTTTATTTTTGTGTATGGTGTAACTTGGTGGTCCAGTTTCTTTCTTTTTTTTTTTCTGCATGTATCAGTCCAGTTTTCCCAACACCACTTAATGAAGGGACTATCTTTGCTCCACTGTATGGTCTTGCCTCCTTTGTCTTCTATCAATTGACCATAAACACATAGGTTTACTCCTGGGCTCTCTTTTCTGTTCCATTGATCTGTATGTCTGTTCTTATGCTAGTACCAGGCTGTTTTTATTACAGTGGCCTTATAGTATAGTTTGATATTAAAGTTGTAATGCCTCCAGATTTGTTCTCTTTTCTCAAGATTGCAGAGGCTATTCAGGTCTTTTTTAGTTACATATAAATTCTTGGAATATTTGTTCTAGTTCTGAGAAATATGCCATTGGTATTTTAATAGGAGTTGCATTGAATGTATAGATTGTTTTAAGTAGAATGAACATTTTAAGTATGTTAATTTTCTAATCCATGAACATGGTATATGCTTCCACTTATTTGTATCTTCCTCAAATTCTTTCTTCAGTGGCCTATAGCTTTCCAAGTACAAGTTTTTTACCTCCTTGGTTAAATATATTCCTAGGTGCCTTATTTTTGTTGTTGCAATAGTAAATGGAGTTGTTTTCTTAGTTTCTCTTACTGATAACTCATTAATGCTGTATATAAATGTCATCAATTTCTGGGCATTAATTTTGTATCCTGCTACTTTGCTGAATTCATTTATTAGTTCTAGTAATTTTTTGGTAGAGTCTGTAGGGTTTTCTATGTACAATATCATGTCATCTGAGAGTAATGACAGCCTTACCTCCTCCTTTCCAATTTGGATGCCTTTTATTTTTTTATTCTTGTTGATCGCTATGGTGATCAGAACTATTAACAGAAGTATGAACATACTTTCAGAAATATGTTGTGGCAGTGATTTCCACACGTGTATAAACACACAGTCCTGAGAATTTACACGTTTTGAGCACAGCTCCGTGTGATTCCTGTGTAAGCAAGAGTGGATCATGTCTGTGGAATGGGAATTCTCTAATAGGAATTTGGCAAAGGTGTATCTTAAAAAATTCTGGCTTGCTGATCCTTGAATATTGCTTTCACCTGGTCGTGTCTGCCACAGGATCTGAATCAACATCCCAATGCTTTGTTATGAGTAATCCTACCTGTTCTGCTTAATCCCATGAATAATCAATCCAATGTAAATGTGTCTTAATGCCTCTAATAAAACCCCCGGCTGGGCAACCCACGAGGTCTTTCTCCCCAAGATGGGCGATGGTGGAGGAGACCCGTGGCCGCTGGATTTCTTCCCCCCGCGTGTCTTAGTGTGAGATTTATACACGCATTGGTT